>JARVGS010001454.1:2796344-2807201 GCA_031762315.1 Hypsolebias antenori
ATGGCTCCCAAACGTAATAATAATTGATAATATGTAGGGTACTGTGTTAGCTAACCACTTGGAAATACAGTACAGTAGTGTACAAGTTTAAGGTACAGAATGTACGCTGGTTTTGTGTTACGTTGAAAAACCCGTGTTTACGGCGCCGCATACCATGCATTTCCGACTTACGTCAAAATCGGGTTATGAACGGTGCGTAGGAACGGATCTCTTTCTTAAGTCGAGGACTACCTGTACTCACATAGTCAAGGACGTAAGGCTGGGGTCATTGTAGAGCTATGATTTTTGGCCCAAGCCCCCAGACCGACCCAACTCAACCTGAAATTCAGGCCGGGTCGGGCCAAAAATATGTACTTGATGGGCGGGCCGGGTCGGGCTCAGGCTTTTGATGCGATTTTAATTGCACTTGTGGCTTTGCCCACCCTTTGCTCTTATCACACATCTGAGGATTTGAAATTATCCCACAACAAGTGACATAATGGAGCTGGAAAGTATTAAACAAAAGCTAAAAATGGGAGAGCTCACTCTACAAAGTCAGCACAGTGAAACCTGCTGATGTATGTCAGTCAGGAGCACGCTCAGGTCCGACCGGTGGTTGAAAGAGGTTTAAAAAAAATTTTTTTAAGTTGCGTTAAGTTTCGGATGGACAACCGGATCATCGGCCGCACACATCCAACTCCGCACCTGCTGTCATCTACAGAGAAGGAAGTTGCAGAATCTGAAGCTACAAAAGCCGAAGCAAGCAGCGTGTTCGGTTAAAATAGCATTGTTCTATACTGTTCCAAATAATTTAGCTTTGAAAATATTTTGTTCATCTGTATAATAGCCTATCTTTAGAGTTGATTTTTTTAGGCTATCCATTTTGTATGTTAATATCCATATGGTGACTTGTTAATAAACAAGAAATCTTACATCTTCCTTTCTTTGTATATAATACGTTTTAAAACTATCATGTCACACTGATTTTCTTACAAAAGCAGTAAAAGCTTACTGGTAATTTAAAAAAAAAAGTTTTTTTGGGCAGGCGTTCGGGCCTGTAGTTACAATTAATTAGTCGGGTCGGGCTTGGAAAAAATGCCTATGGGCTTGGGCTGGGTCAGAATTTTTAGGCCTGAATGCAACTCTAGGTCATCACCATTTTAAAAAAGTTAGATCCTCATCTTCACCTTTCGGAGAGATATGTAAAGGTTTTATGCCAAAATAAGTATTTGAAACTGTTAAGAATTTTATTTATCTTGACTAAATCCCCAGTTCCCACTGAAGAAAAACAACCCCAAATCATGATGTGGCCATCAACACACTGCACTGTGTGTATGGGGTTTGGTTATTTTGTGATCCACAGTCTGGTTCCTGTAACAAACATACATTTTGGAATTGTGCTGAAAAAGTCCATTTTGGGTTTATCAGGCCAAAAATGTTTTTTCTGTTTTTAAGAAAAGGCTTTCCTATCTTAAGAGTCCAGACATACAGAGAACATGGGGTATTGTTGTCACATGTAGTACCCAACCAGTACTTCTCAGAACTTCCAGCAGCTCCTCCAGTTTTACTGTAGGCCTTCAGTTTAAAATGAACTATAAGCAGAATTTGGAAATCACAAAGGACTTCAAGCAAATGATTTTTTTGCTACAACTGCTGGTGGCAGACAATGCTTCTAAAACCGTTGTATTAATCCTCTGTAGTTCAGGAACATTTGCACAAACGTTTGTTTGTTTTTTAGACTCAAGTACAGTACTGGACAAGAGATGGACAAACCAACTGGGAGACCGACTGTACTTTACCCGAGCTGTTGTGTGAGGTTGACTCAGCCCAGCTGGTCAAAATAGGGTAACAGTAACTTAATTTTTTAAGTCCCAAATGTACTCAAAACTTCCTTTAAAACTATAAATGTACTTATGTTACTCCACTTTGTTTCATTAACCATAAACATAAAACAGCAGCCTAAAAGGAAAAATATTTGTAACCACAAGCTCTTAATCAAGACCTCTATTTTCCGTGCCGCTGCTATGGTGTAGGGGTTAAGAGCGCGGCACATGTTTTGAGGCTAGTCCTCTATGCGAGTGTCACAGGTACGAGTCCTGGTCCCGACGACCTTTCCGCAATGTCTCCCCCTCTCTCTCACTCTGTTTCGCCCCCACCCTCTGCTACAATAAAGGCCACTAGAGCCCAAAAATGTGATTAAAAACAAAAACTATTTTTCCATCAAGCCCAGTTTTTCAGTTTTACTTTAACTATGTATGTACAGTAAATGTGTACAGATGTAATATTTCTGTATTTGGCCAACATCATGACTTACGTTTTCCTGATCCCCCATATCAGGCTTGTGCCACGTCTCAATCTTAATCATGAACTTGTCTTTCATATAGGTATTCTGTAATTATGGGAGAGAGCAGGAAGAATGTGTTAATAATATCAAGAATAGTAGTGCACAACATTTATCCATCTTGACCATATGTCGTCAAAAGCTAAGTCAAGCATGTATAACCTTCAGGAATACTTACTGTAAGGACTAATAAGAAGAAGTTGTTGACCGAGATGGGAATATGAGCAAGAGACAAAAAAAAATTAAGATTTTATAAGATTTTAACACCAAGTATTGCATTTGGGAAAGTCCGCATGAGATTTTGACGAGCATGACTATTAACAAGGTTGAGTCGCTCACATGCAGCTGAGTGTGTGCAGTAAGACTTACTTGTTCGACAGTAAGGATATGCATTCCAGGCCTTCTCATGAACCTCTAGAGAACCTTTTGGCGCAATGATGCGAATGAAATTAGGCACTTTGCTGCAGAGAAATAAACATAGATTCTATGTTTTTTATGGTTTTCTTAATGTTAGAATGTGACATTTGTGACATAATCTTCTGACATAATCCTTTAAAGTTATATTCTGTATATGGAGAATTTAACTGAAAGCAGCAAAATTGCACAAGCACTAAATAGGCTCTACATAACTTTATACAGGAAAAGTAGATTAGCTCAAAGGCTAGGTGGGACAAGACCATTCCTGTCCCACCTAGCCTGAAGTCAATAAATTCTTCTTTTGGCTGTTCTCTTATCAGGAGTTGCCAGTGAGTCATCCTCCTCCATCTCTGTCCTCTGCATCCTCTGTCCTCACTCCAACTACCTCCATGTCCTATCTAACTGCATCCATATACGTATCTCCTCTTTGTCTTTTTCCTGGCAGCTGCATTTCTAACAACCGTCTACCAGTATACCCACTGCCCCTCCTCTGGACATGACCAAACCACTGTCCCTCCTCTGGACATGACCAAACCACTGTCCCTCCTCTGGACATGTCCAAACCATCTCAGTCTGGCCTCTCTAACTTTATCTCCCACTTGTTCAACCTGTGCTGTACCTCTGATGATCTCATTCCTAATCTTATTCAACCTTGTCACTTCCCAGGAGAACCTCAACATCTTCATTTCTGCTACTTCCTGTTCTTTCTCCTGTCTTCATGTCAGTGCCACGGTCTCCAAACATTACAACATAGCTCATAATCGAGAAAGATCCAGGCTTTTTATTTCCTCAAGACATTTTAAGCAGTGTTTTTACAGAATGTGTACTTTTTCTTATGGGGGACATAAATCTGACTGTTGTCAGCATAGCAGTAGTATGCAATGCCATGGTTTCTGAATACAGACCCAGTGGGATAGAATAATTAGGAGGTGACCAAAAAGTGAGCCCTGTAGGATTCCACATATGAGGAGCAGAGGAAGAAACGTGATCACAGAGGCTAACATAGATAACTCCCACTGGCCTGCAACACTAGTCACCTGAATGATCTTCAAACTATGTAGAACTTGCAAAACATAAAGGTGACACATCTGAGTTTAAATGGAGTATTACACATGGCCAATCATAAATGGTTCCTACATGAGACAAAGACAAGAAATGCTGAGAAGAGGAATGAGTTTCTGACATGAATGAAGAGTATATCAGCCAAAAGTCAACCTGAGTGCCTACCTTTGCAGGTGGTATATCTTATGAGTGTATTGCCCCTTCTCTCCATTCTGTTCATATGGCTCATTCACAAGCACCTCTACTCCTTCTCCTCCTCCAGTTTCACTCTTACTGGCTTCAGCTACTGCATACAGCTGGCCCACCTGGTACTAAAAAAACAAACAAAAAAGACAGCATGAGTATTGATGTTCTATGTACTTGTTTCTTTACTGTTACATCCACAACCTTTGCAAACTGTATTTTCACCCAGGACCAAGACACATTTATCTCATGTTTCTTCAAAACAACTAAAAATTGAATTACCGTATACAATATAAATAAAAACTCGGGGGATTTGAGAATTGTGGGAGTTGAGCATCCCTCAGCTAGTACAGCGGCTTCAAGGGTGAACTCACAAAATAATTTCATACTCCTCAAGTTAGCTCCCACCAATAAAATAAAAAACAGTAGATGTAAAATTAGCTTGTAACTTGAAGGGACATTGGGTTATTTGAAAAGGTGGCAAAAATATAGTGATCACTCTCAAATGATGGTTAAATATGTTTAAATCAAACACCCAGGATCAAACAGACAGCAAATTAAATGGGGTGTGAGTTTTAAAAAAGTTTAGACCTTGAAACAAATTGTGATATTTTCTCAAAACTGGCTGGCTATAACTTCAGATTTGCATTTTTGGTTAATATTAAACACAGAAACAAAGTTTCTGGTTAATAATAAAAAAAATTTAAATGCTAAAACAATGCTTCTAAAATGGTGTGAAATAAACAAATAAATAAATAAAATACAGTACTATAGCAGTTAAATTTATAAACAAGTTATAGAGTAGTGCAGAGATATTCAACTAAACTGCTCAGGGGCCACAGTTTCTGAAAGCCAGCAGCTCGGGGGCCGGACATCCAGCCATTAAAATCATTATGTAAATAAACCAAGTACAGGTTGTCCTCGAGTTACGAACGGGTTCCATACCTACGCACCATTCATAACCCGATTTTAGCGTAAGTCAGAACTCATTACAAGTGGCGTTCGTAAGTCCGGATTTTTGCCATAAGTCGGAAAAAGAAAGGTAAACGGCTTTTTAAACATGTTTTTTTTTTCAACGTAACACAACACCAGCGTACATTCTGTACCTTAAGCATGTACAGTACTGTATTTCCAAGCAGTTAGCTAACACAGTACCCTCAAAAAATGCATAAAACGGCATTGTGTGGAGCTATTGAAAGTCAATGGGAGGTGTGATGGCGTCACTGGGGAGGCGTTCGTAAGCCCGAGTTGCCGTATGTCGAGGGCGCCGTAAGTCGAGGACTACCTGTATTACAATGATCTGTTATCTTTTAAATGTGCTTATTTTATTGCACTGAATCATAAATGCAATAAACAGAACCAAAATATTTTTATGTGTTTGTTTTATTAATGAAGTGGGCCAGATTGAAGCCACCAGTTGAATAGTCCTGGACTGGTGTGAAAAAGTCTTGTCATTTTTAACTATCGATGCAAATGACAGAGAGTAAACCATTTTCCAACAATTCTCAGACTCAGATTTATGTAGTGGAAAACCAATAGAGTAAGCTTCTTTTTGACTGGTTTCACCTTCTCTTCCTCTTCCTCCCTGACTGTCCTGAGTGAGGGCAAAGTGTTGCAATAGAATAGGAAACACAGACTCACAAACTTTAACAAATGTACAAAGATTTCAATCAAAAGCTAAATTTAAAGGTTAATGGGTTTTTTTGGCAACACTGAAACATTTGGTCCACTAAAGCAGCAACTCATTTTTATTTTTTCTGTAGGACTGTATTCATGGGGATGACGGTTCAGTGATGTCGTCTTTAGCAATTCAGCTACACAAAGAATAAGTTCAAGGCTTATTCCTGCTGCTTCTCATGCCACAGTTCAAGTCTAAGATCATCTTATGCTGAAATGTGACAAAGTTGTAGCCATTACAGGAAAGCTTTGAAAATGTGATGCTCACTCTCGTGCATTATCACAAGATGTTGAGTGAATGTGAATGACCCAGCTACAGTTACGCCAAGTTCACGCTCAGCAGCTGCAACACTGACTGACTTACAGCCACATGTGACTTTGATGATGCAGTTTTCTGTTGTGGCCATCTTGACGGCTTGGCATTAGAAGAAGTTTATCAGTTGTAGAGATAGATCTACCAGACAAAGGTGAAAGCAAACCGATATCACGCTTGTGTGGCGGACAATAAAAACAATCTTGTAAGTGATCAGCACCAAACCCTCTTCTCCCCAGGGGCAGGGCACTGCTCCAGGTTGCTAACCTACTTTGACAGCACTGGATTGTCAGCCTTGCCTGTGTGAGTTGCTGCTGAAGAATGTGGCTGATTGTGAAGAACGATCCGGTTTTATCACTGTCAGACGTCTGCAGACAGGAACACAACATCCAGCAGCAGCACACAATCATCAGGAAGGAACAATGTAACATGTTCAGGCACCTCCATCTATCAGGTCTGTCAGAGAACAAGCTGGTTTGCTGAGTCACGTCATAATACAGACTCTGGAACAAGTTCCCTCTGCTCGTCAAACAGGACACCTCCCTCTCGGTTTTCAAATCTTGTTTAAAGACCCACTACTATTCTGTAGCTTTCAACACCTGAGGATCAGTGTTTGGTCGTTATATTAATTATCTGCGACGACTTTATGTCTATATTCTGTTTTTTACTTCATTTTGTATGTTGCCTATGTGTTGCCTGTTGTTTGTTTGTACAGCTCTTTGGTTGGCCTTGTTGCTGTTTTAAGTGCTCTATAAATAAAATGGTACGGTCAATCAATAATAACTTTATAAAATATGAGTCCCATACATACTTGATCCATTTTATGGGAGATTCTGAGAACTGCCTTCATTCCTCTGTTGAGAACATCTGGGTGAAAGGAACAGTGTGCGTGTGTGTGTGTTGGGGGGGGGGGGGGGTGCGCTAATCTTCCAACTGGAAACTGTTTTATCAGCACAATGACATCTTGTCTTGTGCCACTGATGTGCTGTATCTGCTATGTTTGATTTTTTTTTTGCTAAAAAGGCTAATATTACAATTACTTAATTACATGAATTAGAAACTATGATTACAAAACATGCAATAATCAGTGGCTCTATATTAGATTACAGGATAAATTTTAGGTAATCATTAATAATTGTGTGACGATCATCCTTCTTATGCAGTGACTTCATGTTGGCTGCTTGCAGTGCAGCTTCTTTTATTTTAGTTTTTGGACAAACGAAGTCCCTTCATCTGAACCACAGAGTTATGACTGCTTTGTCATTACTGCATTCATTCTTTTGGTTTGACGATTAATAACAGGTTCTAGACAAAGTACAACTAAAAGTTCATTTGTGAGGTGAAATGAAATGTGCAGTTTAATAATCATGTTGATGTCTCACCTCTGTCAGCACACAGGGGGTTACACTTTCACATTACTGATGAAAAATCTATGTCACTCACACCTGATCCAGCTCAAAATATTGGAAAAACTCTGTGTAGTTGCTCAACAAAAGGAAGAATTAAAACATTTCACAGCTAACCTTTCACAATGAGGGAGATCAGAAGAAAAGCTGGTTGTTTCAGTGAAATACTGATTTCTGCTCAGTGTTGGGCAACAAAACAATAAGACTTTACTGTTGTAACATTTGGATTAGACACAATGAGACCAAAGGGAGGGGAGCGTCTACAAAAGGGGTGTTCAGACTTTTTCATCATGGAGCTCCTTTTAATATGACTAGGTCAAAGTGATCTACTTACTGTAAGGTTCCATTTATACCAGAACAACCTCTGGAAACTTTGGTGTTTTATCAGTGTTTATTGGGGAAATGAACAAAAATTGATCGGGTTTACACGAAAATGCTGTAGTTTCTATGTTAGTCAGGTTGCCAGATAAGAAACTATGAACTACAGTACCGTGGCTTTAAAACGGTAAAAGGACTGCACTTATATACAGTTTTTCTATCTGATCAAGCTACTCGAAGCTCTTTACAACACAGTCTGTGTCCTCGTCTATCCATTCATACAGCACTCTACTAGATCTCTACAAAGATACATCAGTGCATCATCACATTCATACACTGATGGGACACACATCAGAGGCAAAGAGGGGTTCAGCGTCTTGCCCAGGGACACTTGGGCATGTGACTGCTGGTGGAATCAAACCCCCAACTCTTGCAGTGGAGGATGACTGCTCTAACCACTCAGCCACACCCGCCCAAAATTTAAAATGACTGTACTTTGACCTAAACTGTCATATGTGCTGAGTTAAGATATTCTAAGATGAGGTGTGTGTTGTGTTTGTTGAACATGTGCACAGAAAAGGAGGGGTAAATAAGACTTTTTAAATTTATCTGGCAACACTGATGCAGGACTCAGCTGCATTTTTCACATCTTGTTTGCATGACAGTTAGTCCAAACTGGTGAATCCACTAACGTCTCTTTGTAACTGGATTTTATTAGTTTTTCTCCTACATGCTGAAAAAGGTGAGCAGCACAAAAACACTCTGCTCTGCCATCTATTATAACTGTTGTTATTTATTATAATAGTTATTTATTATAACAGTTGTTATTTATTATAACTATTGTTATTTATTATAACAGTTATTTATTATAACTGTTATTTATTATAACTGTTATTTATTATAATTGTTATTTTTATAACTGTTATTTATTATAACTGTTGTTATTTATCATAACTGTTGTTATTTATTATAACGGTTATTTATTATAATGGTTATTTATTGTAACTATTATTTATTATAACTTGTTATTTATTAAAACTGTTGTTATTTATTATAATTGTTATTATAACTTTATTATAACTTGTTATTTATTATAACTGTTGTTATTTATTATAAATGTTGTTATTTAATATAAATGTTGTTATTTAATATAAATGTTGTTATTTATTATAACTGTTGTTATTTATTATAATTGTTGTTATTTAATATAAATGTTATTTATTATAACGGTTGTTATTCATTATAATTGTTATTTATTATAATTGTTATTATTTATTATAAATGTTGTTATTTATTATAACTGTTGTTATTTATTATAACTGTTGTTATTTATTATAACTATTGTTATTTATTATAAATGTTGTTATTTATTGTAACTATTGTTATTTATTATAAATGTTGTTATTTATTATAACTGTTATTTATTGTAACTGTCTATTATAACATATTTATTATAACTGTTATTTATTATAGCTGTTATTTATTATAAATGTGTTTCATTGTACCTGTTGTTATTTATTATACCTGTTTTTATTTATTGTAACAGTTGTTGTTTATTGTAACTGTTATTTATTATACCTGTTGTTATTTATTGTAACTGTTGTTATTTATTGTAAATGTTGTTATTTATCATAACTGTTGTTATCATAACTGTTGTTATTTATCATAACTGTTGTTATTTATCATAACTGTTGTTATTTATCATAACTGTTGTTATTTATTATAACTGTTGCTATTTATTATAACTGTTATTTATGATAACTGTTATTTATTATACCTATTGTTATTTATTGTAACAGTTGTTATTTATTGTAACTGTTATTTATTATACCCGTTGTTTTTATTGCAACTATTGTTATTTATTGTAACTGTTGTTATTTATTGTAGCTGTTGTTATTTATTGTAGCTGTTATTTATTGTAGCTGTTGTTATTTATTGAAGCTGTTTTATTTTAACTGTTGTTATTTCATGTAACTGTTATTTATTGTAGCTGTTGTTATTTATTGTAGCTGTTGTTATTTATTGTAGCTGTTGTTATTTATTGAAACTGTTATTTATTGTAACTGTTATTTATTGTAACTGTTGTTATTTATTGTAACGGTTGTTATTTTTTGAAACTGTTATTTATTGTAACTGTTGTTATTTATTGTAACGGTTGTTAGAGCAGAAAAACTTTGGATTGCAGCTGCCTGGAGTGCACATGTGCCACTTCACATTTGCAGAGCATTTCACACCCCTGTAAGGGGTTCCCCTGAAAATCTTTGGTTTCACAGACAATGTCTGCTGTCTGTAAATGAACGACCAAACGTTTCACATCGTGTAAACAGAGCCTCAGACTGGCTGTCCTGTCTGTCAATCAAGAGACAAATTGCATAGATGAATGATAGGCTGACATCTATTTTTTAATGCCATGTGATCTACCCATAACAACTTTGAGAGCTACTGGTAGATCATGATCAATGTATTGGGCACTCTTTCTATAAGTTTAGAGGAGGGAGAGGGGTGAGAAGCCAGAAGTTGCTATCTTGAATATTTTGATATTTAAATTCAGCGAGATTAGACACAAAATGATGATTCACAGCATTACAGTGAGGAAAACTGAAGAGTAGTTATAATCACTGACAGCTGTGTGAGAAGACACTGATGCTGAACTATGAGGAAACTCTAAAAAGCAGACGTGAGTCCAGGGTAGAGACACACATCCAGATACATGATTTTTCTATAATATTCCCACTTCCTGTTAGGGAAATAACTCATCCACTTTGACTGGCAGCAAAATAAACTTATGTAATGTTTGTAGAGAAAAAACCTTTATATAGTAGTACAAAATTATTATGAACATTTAAATGACCCAAAATATCAAGCAAGTATTCACCTACTGTGACTGTCAGTCGGGTTATATAGAAAAACTTATGAAATATACTGTATAAGAATGCACCCATAACATATCTTGTAAAAAGAGTATGTACATTTGCGTACAAACTGGATTCCAAAAAAGTTAGGACACTAAAGAAATTGTGAATAATAACTGAATGCAATGATGTGGAGGTGCCAACATCTAATATTTTATTCAGAATAGAACATAAATCACAGATCAAAAGTTTAAACTGAGAGAATGTATCATTTTAAGGGAAAAATATGTTGTTTCAAAATTTCATGGC
>JARVGS010001454.1:2824535-2835208 GCA_031762315.1 Hypsolebias antenori
CTAGGTTGTTGAGAGCTTTGTAGGTTAGAAGTAAGATTTTGAATTCAATTCTGGATTTGACAGGGAGCCAATGGAGATGTGCTAAAACTGGAGAGATACGATCTCTGCTATCACTGTTCTATTCTGCTGCTCATGAGGTCGGCCACAGGTCTTTTTCCATCGTTCACATTTTTTCCAGACTTTGTTTACTTTTTGAACTGGAATAAATTATATTCCGCCCAAAACCCCACTCACAAAGATTAACAATTTGGTTCTGATCACTTTTCACAAAATCCCTCTGACTGCAAGGTGCTCATAATGCAAAATCCAACAATGTTGTTGGAGGAAAAGGAGGTGCAGCTCCTGCAGGTAAGGGGCGTTTCACTTTGGGACAAATTATGATCGCTGATTGGTCACTTGCTGACATGTCTACGGGGTTGACTGACAGGTGACGTTGAAGATCTGACTTGTGCAAAAGAAAGAAAAAAAATCATTTTACTGGCTTGTTTAAGACTGTCAATTTATTCCATATTTATTTCAAACTGATTCAATATTTTGGTGAAACTAAGGTTTGATAACTAAGCTTCCTTACAAAATCCTAATGATGGTTTCTTAACTTTTCAGGGTCGCTAATTTAAGGGTATTTCAAAATCCCCAAAAAGTGGCTACAATCACCACTGGTCTACAGAACACCATTTTAAAATGGCCAAACTACCACTTTCATAACTTTATTGCATCACAGACTAGATGCAACAAAACTGAGTGTAGAAGCAGTTCAGACCTCAAACTCAAAAAGCTAAAAAAATAAAGTATCTAAAGCATCCGAAGTGTGTCAGAAGTGTATGTTTGGTTGAATTAAAGCTGAACAGGGGAAAACATTTTAAACACATGCAAAGAACATGACCTCATAGTGCTGCTTGCTGGTCAAAGACCAAATAACAAGACCCAAAAATCAGAATTTAAAGCAGTCACGTGCAACAAACATGCATAAAACAAACATTTTAAAACGAAAAGAGATGGATAGAACGTGCAATCGTGGTCTTGATCTTTAACTTCTATGCACTGATGCTCAGTTTTACCAAAACGAGCCAGATTCAAGGTAAAAGGTTAGGACTCAAATGGAAATTAAATGTCTTGACTTTCTGACTGAGTTGTCGAACAGTGGGTTTAAAACAGTTTGCTTCTCTCTCCTACTTTTATTTGCAAATTCTGTCTTTGAGGGAACGATAAGATCTAAAATGTTGACCTGAAAATACATTAAACCACTCCCAAATGTACAAATAGCCCCTTTGCTTGCCCTCACACACTATGGGAAACTAAAACACACACACACACACACAACCAAACAATGCCGTTCAAGCAGCAGCGCCGTGTAAAAAGTTGACCTGAAACTGAAACAAGATTAACCCCGATCGCTGGATTCGCACACAAATCCTCTCAAAGTGCAAAAACACAATAGCTGGGCCACGGATAATGATTACACATCCCTTCATTAGCATCATATCAGTTTTATGGATTAAACTCAACAATAGGAGCGCTTGTTGAAGCAGCTATCAAGCATCTCACATGCTAAGACAATCCAAATGTGGCCAAAAGTCGCTGAGGCACAAGCAAAGAGACGACCGGGTGTCAGAAAGTAGCTATACCTTGACATAAATCGGAAAATTTATGGCACATCTAGAGTGTTGCTCCAACTGAAGGGGAGTAAAGGACAAAAATAGAGGAAGAGGGAGATGAAGAGAGCCCTCTGAGGACATAGAGGAGCAAACGAGGGCTGAAGGGTCAGCTTGTGTCAATAACTCCCCCTTGCAGTTCAGCTTGTGTAAATCGATCTTTTACAATTTAACTTTGTGACAGTCGGAAAAATCCCTACACAGGCGAAATGCAAGGTGTTCGGGTCGGGATGTTGACTGGGAGAGTGATGCAAGAAGCAGCGGAAGGACTCCACAACCAGTGGGGAATTTACCTGCATCATCCTGAAAATGACACTATTCAAGAGCTTTTAGTTGAAATAAGTGATTTTAGTTTCATTATGATGTAAGCTTTTCAACAGCTAAATCTTATTTGTTAGTGCTCCTCTTATAAACAAATACAACCATCTTTTCTATAAAGATTTACAACCGAAAGCAGTGGACAGTTATTAGCAAAATCCTTTAACTCTTCATTTAACTGGAAACAAATACTAAAACTGGGGGATTTATGTCATTTTTATGTTGCCAAAAGCGCCTGAAAAAGGCAACAAAAGCCTGAAAAAGTTGTGAACTTCTAATTAAACACCTGATAGAACTCGTCTCTGTACTAATTAATATAAATGGCAACAGGTCAGAAACATGTCTGGGTGTTAAAGAGCATCTTGAACGTCTTGCAAAAGAAGTGGGAAGGATTTTACCACCAAAGACTACATTGGTCAATTCAACAATTTAAGAAATGGTGGGCACAGCTAACCAAAACATTTGCTTCACCAACCTACATGTCCAGTAGAGGACTTGTATGAGGACAGCAGGACAGTGGTGAGATGTGCTGTAGGAGTGACTGATAGCTTCAAGGTGGAGGTGGGAGCGCATCAAGGATCGGCTCTGAGCCCCTTCTTGTTTACTCTGGTGATGGACTGACTAACAGATGAGGTCAGGCAGGAATCCCCATGGATGCCATGGATCCCTGTTTACAGATGACACCGTGATCTGTGGTGAGAACAGGGAACAGGTGGAAGAGAACTTGGAGAGGTGGAGGTATGTACTTGAAAGAAGAGGAATGAAAGGTGAAATAGATCAAATTTCCTGGATTTTTGTGTGTTTTGTATTTTTGGTGCAAACATTTAAGTTTATCTACATTTGTAAACACTCCACTTCTGTCAAGCTCCCTCACCCCCCATTTACTTGATGGAACCGTCAAGTAAGTCAGGCTCGGAAGCGAGCCCAACTCTGTCCCTGCTCGTTGTTATTCGACTCCACATGTGAAACTTCCAGGTGCCTGCCTGTGTACAACACAACTCCTGCTCAGCACTTCACTTTTTTAGAGGTGGAGATTTCTTTATGGGTAGATGCAAAAATGCTTCACTTGAAGAGGCAAATAGTGGCTGCTGTGTTTAAATTTTGTGTTTATGTAATCACTTTCAGTTTACATATCCAATGTAAGTTTTATTAGTTCAAGGCAGCCATATTTGTTCATAACGTTATTATTAATATGCCTGAGAGATACCGAATCCATGCTGGATCCTAGCAAACAGTTACCGGATGCACCCTGTCAAAATAAGAGTTCCCAGATTTTGTTCCAGCAGGATCCAGCTCAAATTAAGCCCTGGTTTTGATATAACATTTGTGGGGGGACATATTGAGGTTCAGGCTGCATTAAAGTGGAAGGAAGAGCAAAACCCTTTTCAGGTGGATAATAATAGGGGGCTACCTTCAGGCAGTCCCCAATTACAGATATACATTTAGTGACTCTTTTCTGACAGTTTCACTGAAATCTGTCCAGTAGTTCATGAAATATTTTGCTAGCATACAGACTAATGAATACACAGTGTTATAAACCTTTTCACCTTTTTTCTGATCAATAACAAGGAGCGACTCCTGATTCTTGCATTGGATGCTTTGTTTTTAAGCTTTTGTGCCCAACTGGAATTTAGCTTATAGTCTTCCCAAGGCAGGGAATGGTGACACAGCAGAACATTATCGTTTTAGTTTTGATTGAAATGGTCAACATCCTCAAACCTCAGAGAGCTTCTCTCTGCTTGGCTGTATGGACAGTCATTACAACAACACTTACACTGCAGCGTACAGGCCTCCCACAGCCGAGTGGATGAAGCCTCGGACCACAGTGTGCAGGATGAAGGACAGAATCTGTGGAAACATCAGAATAACACATTGGTTTTCTTTTTCTTTTATTTTGTTTCCCTTGTCCTGTTAGGCATTGTGGCATTCAGAATTCTTGTCTGAGTGTCGAGGTGATACTCAACAGATTTACTTTCACAAGCAGAACATTATTGCTGGCCTTAAGGCTCCACTTGATATATAAATAAAACTTTATTAGAATTTACTTTGGGTTTGTTTAAGATGCAATGGACATGGGGATGAAAAGACAAAGAAGAAAACAAAGCTAGACTAGTGAGAGAAGGGGTAAACGAGAAAGAAGGCGATAGAAGTAAAGGAGCGAGAGAAGGGTATAAAGAGAACACAAATCAACATCATTAGGCCCAAGCTGTGAAGGTCTGCAATTTTTTTCACCAAATGAATCAGCCTTTTGGGGGCTTTGTCATATCCCAAAACGCCCCAAATTTGGCAGCCGTATCAGGACTGGTGAAAATTTACGTATTTTGGGAAAGTGGCAAAAATCACAACGTAAACGGCTCAAGAGCGCCACCTAGAAATTTTCAAAGTATCCTCCACATTAGCTTTAGTTTGTCGTAGAAACAAGAAATTTAGTACACTTGTCCAATTCACCAAGATGCACAGAAAACCCTCTGCCACCAATGTTGTATGATAAATAGGAAGGCAACAATTTTGGAATGTTCTCCAAATTTTCACACCTTTTTGACTGTTTACAGATGCCGCATTTGAACTCCTCCTAGGGATTTCACTCAATTGCTTTCAAATTTGGACATTTGGTTCAAAAGGCATGGGGGAAAAAAAGTTATCAAAACGGTTCGTTTCGAAGCATGTAAGGGGCGGGGCCAGACATCAAAGTTGGACATCTCGCCATGAAAAACGAAATGCTAATAGCACCTACACGAAAACTGTCTAATATATCAAACCTACGATATTGTCAAATACAACTGTCTAATACATCAAACCTCAACTATGCTAAAACTAATTTCAAAGAGAGGTATTTTTTAAGGAATTAAATCAATCTCAATGTTTGTCTAAGGACAATATATTTAAATAGTTAAATATGTTGAAAAACATAGAAGTTACAAAAATCAAAAGTCATGACACCTGAATAAGCTGAATATTTTGAACTGCTAAAACAGAGCGAGGGCTGCAGAAAAGAACGTGGAAAAGTAGAAAGAGGAAAACAATGGTGCGAATGCAGAACATTAACAGCAGTGCTGCTTCTGTCCAGCAGGTGTGAGTAGAGGACAAAGAAATGCTGTTGGAACACCGTGTGCCTCTGCAGCTGAACACATCCCCCCTCAAAACTTCACTGCAGTTTAACAGCTGCAGAATAAAAAAAAAAAACTCACACATCACAGACAATGTTTGTCTTCCTGCTCACACACCTGAAGCTGCAGGTCGGGAATGACGCTGGTGACTCCGAAGCCAACCAGGAGCAGATTGGTGAAGATGAAGGCTCTGGTGGCGTTCACGATCTTCTGGATCTTTTTGCTGGGGCGGCGGGGCTGACCGGGCTCCCTGAAGGAAGGAGAGGAAGAAAAATTCAAAATCAGCATTCCTTGGAAAGAGTGCATATCACCTGCCGGCATTCATGATGGAGTTTAAATTCAAAATGGCTGCCAAGGCCATTCAAGCACAAAAATGCTGTTAATTCTCAGAGGATATGTTGAGCTACTACCACATGAACTTCAGCCCTTTGTCTGTCAGTTTCAGTACGTTATACACATTTTGTGTTGGCAAAGGTCATTGAGCTGTTTCTGCCATCTAGAAGTGAATTAACTCCAACAGTGAATCTGTTGCAATGTCTGTCCAGTGACTACAGTAAATGTCCATCCAGTGACTACGGTAAATGTCCATCCAGTGACTACAGTAAATGTCCATCCAGTGACTACAGTAGATGTCCGTCCAGTGACTACAGTAAATGTCCATCCAGTGACTACAGTAGATGTCCGTCCATTGACTACAGTAGATGTCTGTCCAGTGACTACAGTAGATGTCCATCCAATGACTACAGTAAATGTCCGTTCAGTGACTACAGTAGATGTCCATCCAGTGACTACAGTAAATGTCCATCCAGTGACTACAGTAAATGTCCATCCAGTGACTACAGTAAATGTCCATCCAGTGACTACAGTAGATGTCTGTCAAGTGATTAAAGTAGATGTCCGTCCAGTGTCTACAGTAGATGTCCGTCCAGTAACTAGAGTAGATGTGTGTCCAGTGACTAAAGTAGATGCCCGTCCAGTGACTACAGTAGATGTCTGTCCAGTGACTACAGTAGATGTCTGTTCAGCAATTACAGTAGATGTCTGTCCAGTGACTACAGTAGATGTCTGTCCAGTGACTACAGTAGATGTCTGTCCAGTGACTACAGTAGATGCCCGTCCAGTGACTATAGTAGATGTTTGTCCAGTGACTACAGTAGATGCCCGTCCAGTGGCTACAGTAGATGCCCGTCCAGTGGCTACAGTAGATGCCTGTCCAGTGACTACAGTAGATGTCTGTCCAGCGACTACAGTAGATGTCTGTCCAGTGACTACAGTAGATGTCTGTCCAGTGACTACCGTAGATGTCTGTCCAGCGACTACAGTAAATGTCTGTCCAGCGACTACAGTAAATGTCTGTCCATTGACTATAGTAGATGCCTGTCCAGTGACTACAGTAGATGTCTGTCCAGCGACTACAGTAGATGTCTGTCCAGTGACTATAGTAGATGTCTGTCCAGTGACTACAGTAGATGTCCGTCCAGTGACTACAGTAGATGCCTGTCCAGTGACTACAGTAGATGTCTGTCCAGCAACTACTGTAGATGTCTGTCCAGTGACTACAGTAGATGTCCATCCAGTGACTACAGTAGATGTTTGTCCAGTGTGTACAGTAGATGTCCTTCCAGTGACTACAGTAGATTGTGACTACAGTCGGACCTGGTGTCTTTCTGTGTGGAGTTTGCATGTTATTTTTGTGATTGCGTGGGTTTTTTACAGGTACTCTGGTTTCCTCCCACAGACCAAAACATGCATGACTGCCTTCAGGTCCAGGCCTCCCTTTCAAAAGAGATCTGTGATCTCAATGTAATTTGCCTGGTTAAATAAATGTTAATAGAATCAGACACTGGCACAAACATCAACACATGCCTCCTTACATTTCCCTCTTTGTGAAAAGTGAAGATGCTCATTCTTACCTTTTGACAGACTTGTCATTTTCATCCTCACAGTCTTTGAGCCTCCAGTCCATAACGTAGCCAATCACAGGAGAGGTGACCAGACACAAGAGCTGGAGCACGCCAAAGATGGAGGTATACACACTCACTGACAGACACACACACACACACACACACACACACACACACACACACACACACACACACACACACACACACACACACACCATTTATTATTAAACTTTGCTGGAAACAGCATAAGTACAATATCATGAGATCATGTGACCACAACTTGATCTAGACAAGTGGCCCCCAAAGTTGTGTTCATGACTTGATAATCTTTTTAAATAATAGCCAAAAAGCACATGGATCCTTAAACATGACATAGAGATATAAATCAAAATCATAGATAAATAAGTACATTATAAAGCATGATAGTTGACAAGGTTCTTTGTTTAATGGCTTTTAGTAACATTTAAACCAGTAATAAATGTGACCACAATATCTGTGACTTTTATTTTGAAAGGTTTGAGAGCCACTGATCTAGACAGGACAGCTACAGAGGAGAGACATTGGAGGAGGGGATGAATGCAGATGGGTATTTGGTCACGGGTCTCTTACCCACTTCCATCTTATCCACTGCAACAGCAGCATGAATGTAACAGGGAGGTTAAAGAGGAGTTAAAGATAAAAACCAGACACAAGAACATCTGCTTGTTTAGGTGTGCAAAAAATTAATAATCTGGTCATTTTTTTTAAGTTATGCTCGGCCTAATAGTTATCATTTGGAGACTTATCAGCTGTGACATCTGCCATGGAGCACAGATCAGAGACAAGGGCAGACGTCTGTCCGGGCTAGGCTCAAAGTTAGGCAAACGAGGGGCTGTTTGGTTTAAACTGATTTTCAGGCATGTTGTTGCCAGATACATGTTTATAGAAAAATTTATTTTAATATGAAAAAGACTAACATGATTGATGATAGGTGCTTGTTCAATGACATCACTGCTACATTCACTATAAGTCACAATCACTAGTCCTAATGTTCAAATTCTAACATTTAGATGCTCTGATGGCATCATGAAGGTATAGGCTGCCGCTTCTCCTACGCTGCTTAGACTCACACTTGTAACCTTCCATAGCTGAGTCAACCTTTGCAAACACTAGAGGTGCTGACTGACTGTAGCTGACTGATACATTCATCTGCCTCAGCACCATCAGCAGATTCTCCGCTGCATGAACAGACATTCCTGTTGTAGCACAGACATTGTTAGAAGAGACAACAGCTCAGCCTGGCCAAAGACGTTTGACGCTTTCTTCATACTCTGCTCTGAGGTCACAGGTGTTCTGGTCCTAACTTGATGACAGTTGGCAGAACATCACTTGAAAAATTATGGGAACATCCGATGAATGCACAGCCTGTGAGCGACCACACACACCTGTGTTCAGGTCTCCGTCTGTGAGCGACTCCAGGATGGTGTTCATGGCTCCCATGTAAAAGATGAGGCGCAACTGTGTGACGCACATGGTGATGAGGCTGAGCAGGAAGATGGGGCTGAAAACACTCTTCATGAAGGACTGATCTGCAGAGGAAACAAGACAAGTTACACAAGCCGATCCCTCTGGTGATAATCCTGAAGGATTTCACATTTAAAGAAGCTTGACTTTATTCTGCTGTTAGCCACACACACACATGGGCTGTTCTCTAATGGCTGAATGTTCATGAAGCTTCACTGCTGTGGTCCAGTTTTCTTCTGTTCGTTTTCAGTGTGATCCTCGTCCCACAGTTTTGAAGCTATTTCATTAAATCATAAATCAAAATGTTCAGCAACTTTAGCTTTTTGAATTATTTAGCCTTTTCTGCCATTTTTGTTCTCAAAGAAATAGAACTAATTTCATTTTACATCATTCAGATCTTTAGCTCTGTTTACAACCTTTTACTGCTGCTTTCACTTCGCTTCTTCTAACTTCTTTCTGCTAATTTCAGCTTATTATGCTCCTTTCAGTTCATTTCTGCAAGTTTCATTTTTCTCTTCAAGTTCAGCTACTATATACAGTACTGTAGCTGTTAATGCTAATTTAAGACTTTTTAACTAATTCCACATTTTTTAGCTCATTTCAGCTCTTACTGCTTTCTTCTTGTGGTTTAAGCTTCTTTCTATCTTTTCAGCTACTTTTCAGCTGTTTGTTTTTTCTAATTTCAGCTTTTTTTTTTACCAAATTTTCTAATTTTTATGCTCATTCTGCTTATTTAAATCAAACTCAGCAAATACATATGTGTTCTTTCTGCTTTCTTCTGCTAATGTAGGCTTGTTCCTCCAGCTCAGGTACATGTCTTTGGTTAATTTCAGCTGTTTGCTTCTGAATAAACATTCACACTGCATTTTTGCAGGAAATTGATTTTCTTGTTTTTGTTGACATCTGTTTTTGTAAATTATGGCTGTTATCATCCATAGCTGAAAGAAGAACATAACATTGTTTTTGCCCCTGTCTGAGTGTGTGTGTGTGTGTGTGTGTGTGTGTGTGTGTGTGTGTGTGTGTGTGTGTGTGTGTGTGTGTGTGTGTGTGTGTGTAGTTTTTTTTTTTTAGCAAAATATCTCATAAGCTATTAGATGGATTTTAATAAAACTTGCAGTGAGTAATCACAGTTGAACATTCACAACTGATTAACGTTTGGAAGCAGCTCAATTCAAGATGGCCACCAGAGCTAATTTGCTTTAGCCAACACAAACATGTTTAGAACAGTCAGTTTTACACACGCTGAGCTACAAACTGATGTGGTAACTGAGACTTTACAACGAGGACTCTCAGTGTGACGTCTCGTGACGTTCCATGAAACTGCACGCAATCTTAATTTCAAGGTTTGACCAGAGTGTGTACAACACCATCATTTCTCTACATGAGGCACTCGTCGTCATAAACACTCTGGCATGAAAAACAAGCAATGTGCATTCCTGCAAGGAATGTGACACCTTTAATTTATTTAGAAGTACCCTTTATTTCTAACACACACACACACACACACACACTCAGGGTCAGTGAGTCGACAGCTCAATATGAAAACATTCCAAGCTTATTTTAATCTGAGCAGCAGCAGTTTGTATCTGCTCTACTTCAGATTAGACAACTTTTATTGAGCACATGAAAACAACAACTGACTGAAAAAGCCATGGCCTGCTAGATTTTTGAAAGGGTTAATGTTGAATACATGAGGCGGCCATCTTAATTTGGGTTAAGTTCAGAAGTTAAGAGTGCTGGATGATGGTTGCTTTTGAACGAGGAACATCTAAAAATAAGATTTTATGCCCATCCACTAAATAATTAAACACCTGAGTGCTAAGATGTTCTTTTCCAGAACCAGACATCCAAAGAGCATGCCAAGGGACAAGTGCCCCACCTGCATGCCAGTGCACAGACTGATGATGGTGAGGACAGGAGGTTTGATATGTCAGCGGCAGAGAATCAGTACGTATTGCAGACAAGCTCAAACATGCCTGTCCCCATGTCACTACTTGCATGGTGCATTATGTAATACTGCACCAGCAGTACTGAGTACTACAGCTACTAGAGGTGGTGTACAGCTCTTTGAAGAGAGCTGGAGCTTTAGGATCTGCTTTTTTTCAAAGAGTGTTTTTTTTTTTTTCATTCAACCTTTATTTAGGCAGGTTAATCTCATTGAGCCTCGAGGACTCATTTACAAGAGAGAC
>JARVGS010001454.1:2872782-2883821 GCA_031762315.1 Hypsolebias antenori
CTGGGCCTCACTGGTTCCTAAATGGCTGAAGAAAAAAGCTATTTGGGAGCCGATTGTCTGGTCTCACCGTAATTTATACGGACCGGGGTGGGGCCCACACAGCAGGTGGGCGTGGACTAAAGTTTTCCCACTAGCGTCAGCCTTAAAGTGCTGTGCCTATACTCATAGAATCTGGGGTTACAGTACGTAACCAATGCTCTTTACACATCAGAGTCGGTAATGACAGAATGATCTAGCTGTCTTTCAGGCTTCAAAGTTAACCAGCTGGCAAGAGAAGTCTACACTGAATGATGTATTGATCAGTTTTTTAAAGAAAAAATTAGAAGAGATACAACATTTTATATTTAAATTATCACGTTGGGGACCAGATTTGGCCCACAGCTCTTGAGTTTGACATGTGATATTTTTTACCGTGTCAGGCCGTTTCTTGTCACTCAGCTCCTCCCGGTCAAAGCACTGCGTCAGGATCTTGTTCTCTGACATACACATAACCTGCAGATCCAAACGTCTGAGCTCAGAATCACCCAGACAGATCAGTGAAATGCAGTTTTATAACATGTTGTCCAATCTCACCTCTTTTAGGTTCCTGAAGAGAAGATCGTTGTTCTTGTCCAAAAATCCTGAGTGAGAAAAAGTGTAAAGCTCAAAAATAAACAGAAACTCATACATACGTCTTGAAAACATATCCACATCTGAACTACTGTATTGTCATGTTACAAATACAAACTACATCAGTAAAGTGTTTACTTTACTGGTATTTAAGTGACAGATGTAGTGTCTAATGGTGCTGTGAAGGCACCGAAGGTTTGTACAGCATATTAGGTGTCAAACAGCATCATGAAGAACAAGAAACATATCACATAGCCAAGAATAAAGAGTTAGATAGGATTTTTTTTTTTTGCCTCCAATTCCTACATGTGTCCAGTTTCACTACTTTTTGTCTGTCTAAACAGATCTCACTTGTAATTGAGACTCAATGTGACTTATCTGTCTGATTGAAGGTTGAATGAACATACAGTAGGTTAGGGATGTAGATGCTGTGAAGTTTAAAGCAGAGTTAGGTTATAAAACAATATCCTAAACTTTGAACGTCTCACAGAGCTCTGATCGATCCATCATCTGAGAATGAAAGAGTATAACACAACTGCAGACTCACTACAACATGGCCGCCCACCTAAACTGACAGGCTGGGCAAACAGAGCTTTGAGAAGCAGCCAAGAAGCTCCATGACGACTCTGGAGGAGCTGTAGAGATCCACAGCTCAGGTGGGACAGTCTGTCCACAGGACAACTGTTAGTTATGGACTCCACAAATCTGTCCCTCATGGAGGAGTGACAAGAAGAAAACATAAGATGTCCTGTTTAGTCTGACACAAACCACTTAGAGACTCAGATCAGAACAAATCTAAACTTTTTAATCCAAAACAAAACACAATGTGTCAGAAAACCAACATTGCAGATCACCCAAAAACAAAATGTCCCCTCTGTGAAGCATGGTGGCGGCAGCATCATGCTGTGGGGATGTTTTTCTTCATCATGGACAGGGAACCTGGTCAGAAACTACTAGAAGATCAGTAGCGTTTATTACAGGACAGTCCTGGAAGAGAACCTGTTAGAGGCTGCAGAAGACTTGAGACTGGGTCAGAGGTCCACCATCCAGCAGAACTACACCAGAGTGGTTCAGTGTTTGGATGTTAGAATGGACCAATCAAAGTTCAGACCTAAGTCCAGCTGAGAGGCTGTGGCAGGACTTGAAAAGACTCTGACTCCACTGTGACTGAGCTGCAGCTGCTTCACAAAGAATGAGCAAAAGCTTCAGTTCCTTGATGATCACCTCTGGTTGAGACAAACCCCAAAAGACTTGCAGCTGACAGGACAGTGAAAGGCTGGTCTGCAATAAATGTACAGGTCTCTCTTGTAAATGAGTCCTCGAGGCTCACTGGGAGTAACCTGCCTAAATAAAGGTTGAATGAATGCAATATATGGACTTGTGAATGAATACAAATGCACGCCACACTTGGATACTTAGTTTTTAAAAATTTTGAAAACGTGTATCGTTTCCTTCCTCTTCACCCCTGTGCACTGCATTGTGGTGGTCTATTACATACAATCCCAGTAAAACAATTTAAAGTTTGTGATAGTAAATGTCAATAAATTCAATTTTCGTTCCCTGCCACGTGAATAACGTTAGTGTTTGTGTTGTAGAGTTTGCCAAGCTGATCCAGACCATGTGGACGTCATCCAGCAGTGAGGCTGTCAGTCCATCTGAATTCAAAACTCAGATCCAGAGATACGCTCCCAGATTTGTGGGTTACAAGTAAGGCCTGTTATTATTTTACGTTATTCCTTTTTTCTGTGATCATATAGTTTTTGGAACTCTGAGCTTAACTCAGGTACATGAACACTTTGAAGAATACCTGCATTCATCGAGGTCAGAGGTGATTGTAGCTGTGATTGTTGGTGTCTCGCAGCCAGCAGGACGCTCAGGAGTTCCTGCGTTTTCTCTTGGATGGCCTACACAACGAGGTCAACAGAGTCACTGTCAGGCCAAGAGGCATCGTAGAGGACTTTGACCACTTGCAGTAAGTCATCACAGCCAGCACATTTGTTGTATCTGTACATACAAGTCCTGTACTTACTAGAAACTAGAGCCTGACTGGTATGGAAATTTGGGCTATCGCCGATACTGATACTGGGAGGGGAAGGCGACCGCCGATAACCAATGTAATGGCTGAAATTTTTTTTTAGCTTTGCCCACCCTCAAGGATCTAAGAAAACAGCGAGTAGAGCAAGGCTTGTTTATTTAACGCAGCTGTTAGCATCCATTAAGCTAAACTAATCATCTTGCATTAGTCCCACTGTGCTGCCTTTTGTTCAAAGACAGTAATAAGGTCATCACGTGAGTAAGTTACATAAATGAGGTGATATATAAGGTCATAGTTAATAATTAGTTTAAGCAAATTCTTGCTAAAATCTGTAAAAATGTTTTGGGTTTGAATCCCTATCAGAGTGAGACATCTGAGCTTCATCATAGTGTATGTGTAGCATGTGAGGTAGTGAGTGCTCTTACCACACAACAGTCTTTGACGTTGTTTCTCTGGTAAAACAAATACTTCAGAAAATAAGGGAGATAACAGCTCATATACACGATTGTGCCTTGGGAGAGTTTCGTCTTTTTACAAATTCATAAATAAAAGGTCTTTAGTAAATCCAGATAGCAAGCCTTGTCTGAGAGCTGTGTTTATTTTGTTCACTGTCTAGCTTCACATAGTCAGGTGTTGTGAGGACAGCATACCCACACTAACGTTAGCTTGCTATCTTAAGAGGCTTGTAGCTAATGACAAGCAGATTGGAGGATTGAAGATAATTAATTATTTTTGATTTGTTTTACAGATCAGTTAAAATAAATTTACCATGCTGTTTTCAGTAAATTATGCTACACAGTATTGCTCCCTGCTTTGTCTGTGCTGAACGTCAAAAGTGAAACTTAAGTGAACGGCCATGACTTGAAGGTAGTCTTCATGCGCCCTCTGCTGGATGCATTGTACAATTACTGCTGGTTCCAGCACTTCAGGGGTGAAAATTAGAAGTGCTTATATCGTTCCATAATGGGGCAATTATCACAGACACTGATAGGTCCCCAAACATCTATATCGACCAAAATTCTCAGCCCTGCTGATCTATTGGTCGGGCTCTGCTAGAAATCATTTGCTTAGGTGAAAGAAAATCAGTTTGTTCAGAAGGCTCCATTCAGGACAGCACACATCATCAGGCTTTAGTTTGTCTTTGTGTCACTCCTTTACCTCTCTGGTAATTTGTTGCCTCTTTGGAGGCCAAGAGATCTTTTTTTCTATTCTTGGATGTAATTTTTAGCTATTTAACAATGGCTTTGTTGACGTTTCGTGTTAATCTAGGCAAAAAAAGGTTCACTACCAAAACATTCAGAACGTTTTTTTAAAAAGTATTTAAATTTTTAACAACATTTTAAGGCAAGCATCCTTTAAAAGAAACTGTGCCACCTAGATGTTAATAATAAAGTGGGTCAAGTCATTTGTGCCAACATTAGTCATGTTTTTATTGCATCAGAGCACCTAATTGTTCATGTTTATGCCTACATCAGTTTTTGTCCATCTTCTAATGATCAGCTTCATAACAATCACTTCACTGGAGGTTTGGTGTCAGAAACTTGTTAAAGGTTTTAGGCAAATTGACAAAGGACAAAATAAGACTTTAAAAGAGTCCTTCAGCTTCCCCAGCTACACTGACATGTACCGTATGTCATGTTTTTTTTTTTGTTTGTTTGTTTGTTTTTTACATCACTATGCATTGTGGGATTTACACAAAATGGCTTAATCATAGAACATCTATGGCCTCATTTCAAGCCTAAGTTGTAATTGCTGGTCATAAAATTAGAATATCATGAAAATGTTTATTTATTTTAATAATTCCATTCAAAAATTGAAACTTGTATACATTATTATATTCATTCATTGCACACAGACTGATATATTTCAAATGTTTATTTATTTTATTGTTGAGTATAACTGACAACTAATGAAAACCCCAAATTCAGTATCTCAGAAAATTAGAATATTGTAAAAAGGTTCAACATAGAAGACACCTGGTGCCACACTCTGATCAGCTAAATAATTCAAAACACCTGCAAAGACGTTTAAATGGTCTCTCAGTCTAGTTCTGTAGGCTACACAATCGTGGTGAAGACTGCTGACTTGAATGTTCTCCAAAATACAACCACTGACACCTTGCACAAGGAGGGCAAGATACAAAAGGTCATTGCTGAAGAGGCTGGCTGTTCACAGAGCTCTGTGTCCAAGCACATTAATAGAGAAGCGAAGGGAAGGAAAAGATGTAGAAAGTGTAAAAGCAATAGGGATAACCTTACCCTGGAGAGGATGGTGGAACAAAACCCATTCCAAAATGTGGGGCAGATTCACAAAGAGTGGACTGCAGCTGGAGTTAGTGCTTCAAGAACCACCACGCACAGACGTATGCAAGACATAGGTTTCAAGGTTCTTTATTTATCATTCCACCACGTGGTGGAATGAAATTGTGTATGCAGGGTTCCAGTTATGGCCAACAAAAGTATTAAAACGTAAAAGAAAAACAACCTGATGTATGCTCACTAATCCAGGTAGAAAGATCTAAAAAAGTTAAGTCTGGTCCTCTGGACATTCAAAAAACAAAACAAAATTAAAGCTGCAAGCAGCATTGAGGCCCTCGTAGCAAAGTGCTGCTCCGGCCTTACGGTGACCGCAGGAGCTCCAGCTAGTCCACCCACTGGCCATCGTGAACGCTCTAGTGCCTATCCCGCACCCGTTCACAAGGGTGCGCATTTGCCAAATCTTCAACATCACCTGCAACCGCCAGAGCTCCAGCAACACCTCCCAGCCGCAATTGTGAATGCTCTCATTCCATTCCCGCACGCGTCCACCAGAGTTTGCATATCCCGAATCTTCGAAATCACCTTCCGCCCATATCAGTACGAGACCAGCTGCAAACCTTGCAAGTTTGGCCGAAATCTGACCTTCCAGACAGGAGTTAATGTGACTTCCTGTTTTGTCGCAAATGTTTGACGAGCACTTCCTTTATTCTTTTCAACATGTCATGTGTGGTAATCAACAATTAATAGTTTCAGTATTATATCTTACACAGGGCGAAGCTGGAAGTGTCACCCAATAATCGACAGTTTCTTCTCTGAGTGGGTGGGGCTTAAGTGATGTCATGAATCAACAATACCAATGTGTCTAGAAATGCCCACTTATGATGCACAATAAATCTTGAGTACGTATATTGGATGATGATGACTGAGATATAACTTGGAATAATCTAGGGGTTGCACTTGAGTCCAAAGTTAACAATACCTGTGTCTAGAAGTGCTCACTGATCACGCACAGAAAATCGGGTACAGATCGGATGATGTTTCACTGATATACAACTTGGAATAATCTAGGGGGCGCCCTCAAGTCATATGTTAAACCACAATACCAATGTGTCTAGAAGTGCTCACTGATGACGCACTATAAATCTAGTGCATATCGAATGATGTATCACTGAGATATAACTGTTGAAATAATCTAGGGGTTGCACTGGAGTCAAAAGTTAATACCAATGTGTCTAATGTGTACCAATGTGCTCACTAATTATGCTCAACAAATCTGTTTCGATCGGATTGAAATAACAATGATGAAATTCCTATAAAAATTATTAAACAGAAAAAATATTAAACACATTAAAAAAAACGATAAATCTAAAGATGACTTAGAAATAATCTAGGGGGCGCACTGGAGTCCAATGTTTAAGAACTTTACCAATGTGTATACAAGTGCTCACTGATGACGCACAATAAATCTAGTACATATTGGATGAAATTTCACTGAGTTATAACTGTTGGAATAATCTAGGGGCGCACTTGAGTCAAATGTTAAACAACAATAGCAATGTGTCTTGTAATGCTCACAGATGATGCACCAAAAATCTGGTGCAGCTCGGATGATATATCACTGAGATATCGCTGTTGGAATAATGTAGGGGGTGCACTGGAGTCAAGTTAAACCACAATATCAATGTGTCTAAAAGTGCTCACTGATGATGCACAGTAAATCTGCTTCAGATCAGATGGTGCATCACTGAAATATTATTGTAGGAATAATATAGGGGGCGTTGTACAGGCTATTGGCCACTTATCATGGATTCCTGTTCAAGGGGTGGATAATGAACGATCATAGTGATTTTGGTGCACCTCAGTTCAAAACTGTGGATTTTAGAGCCAAACATATGGCAACAGTGTCACTTCTGAATGCGTCACGTCACCACGCCCACATCCTTCAGCAAAAACTGTAATTTAAAGTAAGTCAGACCAACTTGCATGTCTTCTAACACAGGATCATCTTGATTAGGTCAAGGGTGTCAGAGAGGGAACATTCCAAGTAAAAAAAGTGACTTCCTGTTCTGAGGGGGGGGCGGGGCTTTGATGAGTCAGATTGTCAGGCATCCAACAGAGATGACTCATGCCAAGTTTGGTGCATTTTGGTCTTTCAGTGTGAAAGTTATAGCATTTGGAAATTTACAGCGTGAAGTGCAACTTTGAGGTCTGGTCACGCCCCTTTAACATATATTAAAACACAAGCTTTTGATAACTTTTACTCCCCAATGTGTTATGGGCATTTAAACCAAGCTTGAAGCCAATCCCTCAAAATCCCTAGGAGGAGTTTGTTAAAATTTGCAATTAAAAACACCCAAAACTGACACTCTGACCCAAAATGGCCGACTTCATATCTGTTTTAGACCAGGGCTAGAAAAAAAAGGGTTTATAGGTCCTGAGAAGATAGATATTCACCGAGATTCAGAATTATGGGTGGAAAAAAATGGCTTGCGGCTGAGGTTTTAATACATTCTAGGGTGCGCTGTGAAGGCTATTGGCCAATTATCATAGATTCCTGTTCAAGGGGTGGATAATGAACGATCATAGTGATTTTGGTGCACCTCAGTTCATATCTGTGGATTTTAGAGCCAAACGTATGGCAGCAGCGTCACTTCTGAATGCGTCACCTCACTACGCCCACATCCTTCAGCGAAAACTGTAATTTAAAGTAAGTCAGACCAACTTGTTGTATGTCTTCTAACAAAGGATCATCCTGATTAGGTCAAGGGTGTCAGAGAAGGGAACATTCCACGTTAAAAAAGTGACTTCCTGTTCTGAGGGGGTGGGGCTTTGATGATGTCAGATTGTTGGGCATCCGACAGAGATGACTCATGCCAAGATTGGTGCTTTTCGGTCTTTGTGTGAAAGTTATAGCATTTTGAAAATTATGGCGTGAAGTGCAACTTTGAAGCCTGGCCACACCCCTTTAAACACAAGCTTTTGATAACTTTTGCTCCCCAATGTGTTATGGACATTTTAACCTAGCTTGAAGCCAATCCTTCAAATTCCCTAGGAGTTAAAATTTACAATTAGAAACACCCAAAATTGACACTTTGACCCAAAATGGATGACTTCCTCTCTGTTCTGGACCAGGGCTCAAGACTTTTTCATAGGTCCAGAGAAGATACAGATGTTCACCGAGTTTCAGAATTATGGGTGAAATAATGGCTTACGGCTGAGATACATACGTGCCGGGTGCCAAGGAACGACCGACGGATACATATGTGCCGGGTGCCAATGACCGACGGACGGATACATACGTGCCGGGTGCCAAAGACCGACAGACGGATACATAAGTGCATACGGGCCAGGTGCCAAGGACCGACGGACGTATACATATGTGCATACGTGCCGGGTGCCAAGGACCAACGGATGGATACATATGTGCCGGGTGCCAAGGATCGACGGACGGATACATACGTGCATACGTGCTGGGTCTCATGGTCCGACGGACAGATACATACGTGCATACGTGCCGGGTGCCAAGGGCCGCCCGACAGATACATACGTGTCGGGTGCCAAGGACCGACGGACGGATACGTACGTGCTGGGTGCCAAGGACTGACGGACGGATACATATGTGCCAGGTGCCAAGGACAGACGGACGGATACATACTTGCATACGTGCCGGGTGCCAAGGAACGACGGACAGATACATACGTGCATATGTGCCGGGTGCCAAGGACCGACGGACGGATACATATGTACATACGTGCCGGGTGCCAAAGACAGACGGATGGATACATACATACATATGTGCCAGGTGCCAAGGACCGACGGACAGATACATACGTGCATACGTGCCGGGTACCAAAGACCGACGGATGGATACATACGTGCCAGGTGCAAAGGACCAACAGAGGGATACATACTTGCCGGGTGCCAAGGACCGACGGACGGATACATACGTGCATACGTGCCAGGTGCCGAAGACCGACAGACGGATACATACGCGCCGGGTGCCTAGGGCCGACAGACGGATACATACGTGCATACGTGCCAGGTGCCAAGGACCGACGGACGGATGCATACGTGCCAGGTGTCAAGGTCCGACGGACGGATACATACGTACATACGTGCCAGGTGCCCAAGACAGACGGATGGATACATATGTGCATATGTGCCAGGTGCCAAGGACCGAGGGACAGATGCATACGTGCCGGGTGCCAAGGACTGATGGATGGATACACACATGCCGGGTGCCAAGGACCTACAAACGGATAAATACGTGCATATGTGCAAGGATCGACGGACGGATACATACGTGCCAGGTGTCAAGGTCCGACGGACGGATAAATACATGCATACGTGCCGGGTGCCAAGGACCGACGGACAGATACATACGTGCCGGGTGCCAAGGACCGACGGACGGATACATACATACATATGTGCCGGGTGCGAAAGACCGATGGAGGGATACATACATGCATACGTGCCGGTTGCTAAGGACCGACCGACAAATACATACGTGCAGGGTGCCAAGGCCAGACAGACGGATATATACGTACATACGTGCCGGGCGCCAAGGACCGACGGACGGATACATACATTCATAAGTGCCGGGTGCGAAAGACCGATGGAGGGATACATATGTGCATACATGCCGGTTGCTAAGGACCGACGGACAGATACATACGTGCAGGGTGCCAAGGACCGACAAAGGGATACATACATGCATACGTGCCGGGTGCCAAGGACCTAACGACGGATACATACGTGCAGACGTGCCGGGTATCAAGGACAGACGGACCGATACATACGTGCCAAGTGCTAAGGACCGACTGCAGGATACATACGTGCACAAGTGCCAGGTGTCAAGGACGGACGGATGGATACATACTTGTCGGGTGCCAAGGACTGACGGACGGATACATAGGTGAATACATGCCGGGTGCGAAAGACCTACGGACAGATACATATGTGCATACGTGCTGGGTGCCAAGGATTGACGGACTGATAAATACGTGCATACGTGCCGGGTGCCATGGATCGACGGACGGATACTTACATGAAAAAGTGCCGGGTGCCATGGACCGACAAACAGATACATACGTACATACGTGCCGGGTGCCAAGGACAGACGGACGGATACATATGTGCCGTGCCAAGGTCCGACGGACGGATACATCTGTTTATACGTGCCGGGTGCCAAGGACCGAATGACGGATACATACGTGCTGGGTGCCGAGGACCGACGGACAAATACATACGTTCATATGTGCCCAGTGCCAAAGACCAACAGACGTATACATAAAAACGTACGTACGTGCCGGGTGCCAAGGACTGATGGATGGATACATACATACATGCATATGTACTTATGTACCGGGTGCCAGAGATTGACGGACGGATACATACATACGTGCCGGGTGCCAATGACCGACGGACGGATACATACGTACATATGTGCTGGGTGCCAAGGACCGACGGACGGATACATATGTGCCGGGTGGGAAGGACTGATGGACGGATACATACATGCATACGTGCCGGGTGCCAAAGACTGACGGACTGATAAATACAAACGTACATATGTGCCGGGTGCCAATGACCGACAGAGGGATACATATGTGCCGAGTGCCACGGACCAACGGACGGATACACACGTGCATACTTGCTGGGTGCCAAGGACCGACGGACGGATACATAAGTGCATACGTGCCGGGTGCCAAGGACCGACAGACGTATACATAAGTGCATACGTGCCGGTTGCCAAGGACTGAAGGACGGACACATATGTGCATACGTGCCGGGTGCCAAGGACTGACGGACGGATACATTCGTGCATACGTACATATGTGCTGGGTGCCAAGGACCGACGGATGGATACATATGTGCCGGGTGCCAAGGACCGACGGACGGATACATACGTGCATACGTGCTGGGTGTCACGGTCCGACGGACAGATACATACGTGCATACGTGCCGGGTGCCATGGGCCGCCCGACAGATATATACGTGCTGGGTGCCAAGGACAGACGGACGGATACATACGTACATACGTGCCGGGTGCCAAGGACAGACGGACGGATACATATGTGGCAGGTGCTAAGGACAGACGGACGGATACATACGTACATACGTGCCGGGTGCCAAGG
>JARVGS010001454.1:2916290-2927152 GCA_031762315.1 Hypsolebias antenori
CCTGAGGAAGTAGAGTCTCTGATGAGCTTTCTTGATCAGGCTGGTGGTGTTGTTGCTCCAGCTGAGGTTATCGTTCAGGTGTACACCCAAGTACTTGTAGCTGGAGATGGATGGATGGATAGACATCAAAAGGCGGACCTATTATGGTATAGTCTCCGTCTGTCCAGCCATAAACTTTCCATCACCACCGTCACCCCAGCTTCAAGGTGACGGTCACAAATGAAGGTCAAAGTTTATACAAGGTTTTTGCTTGTCTATGTGCTATAGATTGCTGTATAACTGTTGACGGTGCCGTCTGTGGTTCTGTTGTTCAGTCTGGACTGATCTTGGTTCTCACTTTCACACGTCTGAACATCTAGAATATTACAAAGTTATGCAGGAATTTTGGAAGCATTGGAAGCTTTCAACATTTCTTCATAACATTTCTGGTTCCTTCTTCTCTCCAGCGGTGGTTAGGACCAGATGTGTGAGTTGTGCACATGATACCTAAATGAAGTGCACTTTTTTGAAGTCGTGGAAGCAGCGTGCACTCAGATTTAGTAACTTTTTTGCCCTGAGGAGGGGGTGAATAGGAAAATAATCACAGAAAAGAATGGAAAAGGTGGGGAGGGGGGAGTGTATCACCCACTGGAGGGACTGGTTCCTCTGAAGGGAGGGATATTAAGCAAAGTGGGTGAACGAGTGTAGAAGAGGCAGAGCGAGGTGTGCGTTGAGTAAGAGGAGAAGCCATGGCAGCTGGCTCTCAGGACACAGAGCAGCGCTTCTAAAAACAAGCTCTCGGCTAAAAAGTGGCTGTGACGCGGCGCTGGAGGCCACATTCCTCTCAGCCGAATTATTGCAGTGGAAGGAAACGTAGAGAAGCTGCCCAAACTACTAGAGAGCAGGGCAGCAACCATGAAGTACAGACCTTTGGTAAGACGCACAAAGTCTGATGCAGAATGGGACGGGTCACATTTTAAGGTTCACTAATGCTTTTGGTGGCAGTCGAGTCTGAACTTGTAGGAATGCAGTGAGGGGAAACAGGTCTCCTGACGTCTCTGCCTCTGGAGGCAGAAGAAGGAGCTGCTCTGATAATAACAATAATAACTCTTTACAACCTTGATGGTGTGTGCTCCTGGCTTTGAGGGACGCAGGTGAGACAGAATTCTGGCTTCATAGTTCCTCGTCTATTTTGTTTTATCTGATTTTCTGTGTCATCTCAGGATCTTCACACTTCTTGTAATTGTTACATAGATGTTAGAAATGGACCTGTTTGATATCTGTGAAGGCGTGTCCTCATCTCGTGTGTGTGTGTGTGTTTGCCTCTGGGTGAGGCAATCACACACTGGTGCTTCGTAGTTTTGCTGCATTCTTGACACTGGCTCACTTTGGTAAATATTTTGTCAGTGAATGATGTTTTCTGCAGCAGTATGTGTTACTCCTCACTGTAACTTAGATGTTTAGATGAAACTCCATGTCTTAGTGCACTCCTCTGAGCCGTCAGCAGTGAATGCACATCAGAGATGAATGGCTGACACATGCCAGAGGAGCACATTGCACCATTAGATTCTTGACACAGTTGTCATTGTTGCCTGCCAGGCATTTAACTTCAGCACAGACGATAGTTTATTCAGGGCTGGACTCACTTCCATCAGGTTTTTCTTTCCTCTTGCTTTGTTCTGTGCCAGGCTTTAGCTGCAATGAGGTGAGAAGCCTCTGTGCTGTGCAGCAAACTTTATTTTCTACCTGGGATAAAAACTTGAGGAGCCAAAAACAGCACAGCCATTTTTTCATGGAGTATCGTTGGGGCCAGGTAAGTCAGTACAGTCCTGTTTAAGTGAAAAGTGGGAAAAGTAACTCGTACTGGAGCTTTAGAACAGTTTCTGTACTGGGAACTGTACAGAGTGTGTTTTGAGCCCTGCTGTGTGTGTGACAAGACAACACTGAAACCTGTGCACATCAGTAAGTCCAAATTAGTGATGCTGTGCTTCTCTTTTATTTTTTTATTTTGCTCCTGTGCTTTTTTAAGCAGTTTAAAGCAGGTTATTAAACAATATCCTCTGATTTTAACGTTACACAGAACTCTGTTCAATCCATAATTTGAGAATGAAAAAGTACGACACAAACCTACCAAGACCTGGTCCAACTAAACCAACAGTCCAGGCAAGGTGAGCATTAATCTGAGAGAGCCAAAAAGCTCCATGTGGACTCTGGAGGAGCTGCAGAGATCCAGACCGTCTTTCCAGGACAACTATTGGTCCTGCACCCTACAGATCTGTCCTTTGTTACGAGTCATGCACCAAACAGTCCTGGAAGACAATCTGTTAGAGGCTGCAGAAGACATGAAACTGGAGCAGAGGTTCAGCTTCCAGCAGAACTACCATGGAGCGGTTCAGATCAAAGCATGTTATGGACCAGTCAAGGTCCAGCTGAAAATCTGTGGCAGGACTGTCTCTGTCCAGCCAGTCTGACTGAGCTGCAGCTGTTTTACCAAAAAGAATGGGAAATAAATTCAGTCCCTTGATGTTCAAGCTCAACAAACTGCAGGTGGTTCTACAAAGTACTGACCTGAGTCGACACCTTTCAGGTTTTTATTTGGGCCGAATTTAGAAAACCATTCCTTTCACTTCACACGACTTTGAAATCGCAGTAAAACACATGGAAATGTGTTGTGATAAAATCCAAGCTGCTGTGCTTCTGCTGAACAGAAGAAAGAGCAGCTGCTGCAGATGAATGCACCTGCAGAGCTGCAGCTCCACAGACGTGCTTCATGACGGCTGCTTGGGGCCCAGTTTAATTCTGCAGCAGGCAGGAGACGCAGCTCATCCCACTTGTTGACTGCTCTACGATCCTGCTTACGGCAGGTTGTTATGGTTTTAATCATCAAAATGTCAGTAATTTGGATCCTGTTCAGATGAGCAGTGGGAGAACGCCTCTAGCATTTTTTTTCTTCATGTAATCCTGTATGGACTTGAACGTGCACTCCGCTTCACTCCATGGTAACACAAGCTGGTGCCAACGAGCTGGTTTGGTGTTTACTGTGTTTTGACCAGTTTCTTGCTCATAAAGTTTCATTCTTTATGATCGCAACAAAACCAAGATGGCGCTGACCACTCAGGGACAACGTCTGGTGTTGCACTTTATTATGGTGTCACTGTGTTTTCACGGGAGCGATGCCTTTGTGCTTCTCCACCTGCTCTTTGTTTCTACCAGCCAGTGCAGGTGAGGGAAACCAGTTCCAGACATCTGATTCATAGTGGAAAATTGTAGGAAAAGGAGCAAACACTTTTACTAGTTAATGAAAAAGCAATGCTTAATTTTTTGTCTGTTTCGGCTTTGAGTTTTCACTGATGGCAGAAAGCAGGAGTCAGAGGAAGTTTCTGTCAGTATCACTCACCCCCTGTTTGTTTGCATATGTGTAAAACTTGAAACTTTTGATGAGAAAAGTTATCAAGATGAATCATGTAAATGTTGCTAGAGAGCTTGTGGCAGTGTGCAGTGTGCCTCACAGCAGGAAGGCTCGGTCCGGTCTGAATCCAGACTCTGGCCTTTCTGTGCAGTTGTGGGGGTTTTGTAAGGGGTGTCCTATTACAATTTATTGTTTTCATTTTTTTGTCAGCCAAGTGCAAGTACTTCAGTTTGGGTTATTGCTGATATGGTGCAGTGAATGAGTTTATACTTAAACATTACACAATGACTTAAGAAACATTAATTTTATTAAGAGACCACAGCAAGCAGTCTGCCATCCTAACATTCAGTTCAGTTTTTGCATATAGCACCAAATCACAAAAAGTTGTCTCGGGCACTGAACAGAAACATTCACATACATAAAAAAGACAATTAGTAAAGTTCTGTATCTAAGGAAGCAGCAGACAAGTTGAAGCTTCACTTCATTGCAGTCTGCCATCCTGAACAAGCACAATGGAGACAGTGGAAAGAAAAAAACTCCCCTTTAAAAGGAAAAAACCTCCAGCAGGACCAGATTCAGGACGAGCAGTCATCTGCTTTGACCGGCTGGTTTGAGAGGACAGGAAGGAGAGACAAATGAACACAGAATGGAAGGTCCAGATGTAGGTGCAGGTGTACCTGAAATACAAAAATCATGTTAGGATAGAAAAAATAATTACAAATACAAACAGGTTGAGCAGAGTAAGTAAAGACAGTAGCAGAGTGAATACATGTGGTCAGTTTGTCCTCCAGCAGTCCGATATAGCAGTCTAACTAAGGGACAGCTCAGAAAACCCAAGCCGACCCTAAATATAGTATTTATCAAAAAGGAAAGTCTTGAGCCCAGTCTTAAAACATCATTTCTCTTTGTCTTGAAACATCTATAAACTATGAACATTTTTTATTTCTTTTATCCTTGATTACTTGTAAAGTGGAGGAGGAACTGATGGAAGCGTATCAGTAGTACTGAAGTATCAGGGTGTGTTTATGAGTGGTATGAATATTTGAGTCGGGTATCAGTGTCAAGACCTCCAGATTTGACTCAAGTTTCCTCCAGTAATATTAAACACACAGGTGAGATCTAAATTGACTTTAGGTGTAAGTGGACAAGGTTAGACTCAGGTTCCTGCCTGCTACTCAAAGTGAAAGCAGGCATTAATGTGTGTTCAAGTGTCTGCCTGTTACCCAAACATCTCGTCAAACGCTCCATGTTGGACTTAAAATCAGCCAACAGAAATGAGCTAACACTCAAATGTCTATAAATCAGTCACTTTTATGGATAGTCCAGCTAAATTTGCTGCGTTAGTAGCTGTGAGTCATTCACAATGGATACTCTGAGCGTGGCTTCTCATGATATCACAACATCGCACGAAACGTTGAGGACAAGCAAAAATACATACATTTAAAATTAATTAAAAAGAAGAAGTAGTAGTATAGATGTGGCTTTTAACTTAGAATCCTAGTGGGATTGGATGAAAGTTGTGAGTTATAATTGTAGTACTGTGCATATCTTAAAAAAAATATATATATATATCATATAAACTGATGAACTAATAAATATGGAAAAACTTTGATCTGAATAAGATGAACAGTGCAGCCTGAAAATCACAAGTGCAGAGAGTCGTACCTCCGCTGCTCACCTGGCTCCAAGCTGCCCTGTTTTACTGCACAGGGGTTGGAAAACATGACGACATGGGGGAACCGGGCCGGGGGAGGTCCATATTGTGGCGCTGCACTCAGCTAAACAGTGAAAGAAGAAGTGAGAAACAATGAAATACTGTAATGGGCAGAGAGGGTGAGAGTCTGAAACCAGAGTAAACTTTAGTGAGAGAAGAGGATGTGTTTAAGAGGAAAAGGAGGGAGAGGCTGTAAATGTGGCTCTGCTTTCTTTCCAGCACCATTATGCTTTGAGGCTTTGGTCATAAATCTTGGCACTTTATGGAAATAAATGTGAATAATCTGCCTTCTGTACGTGGGTCTGGTCTTTTTGTAAAGAAATCTTCAGCTTCCATCTGCAACAACAGCAAAGTGTTTGGGTGAAAAAAACCTGATGATACCGCTTTACAACAAGGCTCCCCTTATGCATGCAAATAAATAGTTTATAGATGTTATTAATTCCTCTATAAACACTTTATAAATCATTAATAAATGATTTATGCATTAATTAAGGGTGACAGAGACAAAACTCACCAGTTTCTTGTGTGTGTACATATGTATATATATACGGTATATAAATATATATATATATATATATATATATACACACATATATATATATATATATATGTATATATATATATATGTGTGTGTGTGTGTGTGTGTGTGTGTGTGTGTGTGTGTGTGTGTGTATATTTACATATATTTCTTTCAGGTTGAGATAGCACTAATAAACTGACTATATTGTGTGAACAAATAAATAAATTAAAATATAGTTTTTTTTTTTTTAAGGAATTGAAAATGTGGTTGATTTTTCCCATGAACATGAATGGTCATTAAGTTAAAGGAAATCCATCCATCCATTTTCTTTACCTGCTTCTTCCTTTTTGAGCTACGGTGTCACTGGTGCCCATATCTAGCAGTCACTGTGCCAGAGATGAGGGACACACTGGACAGGTCTCTAGTCCTTCACAGGGACACAGAGACAAACGAGACAAACGACCATTCACTCTCTCACCTAGGGAAAATTTAGAGTCACCAATCAGCCTAACATGCATGTTTTTGGTCTAAGGGAGGAAATCGGAGTACACGGAGAAAACCCACGCATGCACAGAGATAACATGAAGACTCCACACAGAAGGGTCCTGCACCAGGATTTGAACTGGCAACCTTCTTGCTGAGAGGCAACAGCTCTACCAACTGAGCTACCATGATGCCTAAGTTAAAGGACAATACAAGGGTTAATGAACCTTAGTAAAACTGTTAGTTAGAAAGTATATATTACATTTTATTGTTAAAAGTATAGGGCAGCATGGTGACACAACTGGTAGAGCTGCTGCCTCTCAGTGAAAAGGTTGCTGGTTCAAATCCCGGTCTGGGGGCCTTTCTGGGTGAAGTTTGCATGTTCCTTCTGTGCATGCATGGGTTTTCTCCATGTACTCCGGTTTCCTCCCACAGACCAAAACATGCATGTTAGACTGATTGGTAACTTTAAATTGTTCCTAGGTGTGAGTGAGAGAGTGAATGGTTGTTTGTCTTGTTTTTCTCTATGTGTCCCTGTGATGGACTGGAGACCTGTCCAGGGTATCCCCCGCCTCTCGCACAGTGATGGCTGGACATGGATGGGCACCAGTGACCCCCACAACCCGAAAAGGAAGAAGTGGGTAAAGATAATGGATGGATGGAAGTTACTGAATCAATTTGCTGCTGCTAATTGCCACACCAAAAATAAAAATAAAAAACTGACCAGATGATTCAGCAACTATTTTCTTTATTCAAGATACGGTCAAGAAAATAGCCACTATCAAGTCTAGTACATAAAAAAAAAATTTAAAACACCATATTACTAGAATTTTCCCCACAACATATGGCTCAGTATCAGCTTCTCCAAGCAATAGCTGTCAATCTTTGGCTGAACTGCACAGCAGCAGTTCCAGCAAAGAGCATCAAGTTCTGCAATGAACTCAGTGACACCAAAACCTGCAGTAGCAATCACCTCCACTAGAGAGCGCCAAACTGCTTTAATACCTTGCAGAGAAATGAGTTTGTTCTCTAAGGTAGATTTGAAGACTATCAAATTACATTTTGGAGAGTCACAGTGTGCATTTTAAAACCAGAAGAATGGAGGACAAGCTCTTCAAAGTTTCCAGTTCAGCTCTACTGGCCAGGGACACTCAAGTATGACTGTAGACTCCCTGTTGACAGATGGACTGGGAGTAAGAAAGACGAGCAGATGTTTGGGGACCTGCAGATATTTTGGTATTAGAGGTACAGACCTAATAGCCCCCATAAAATGTGCTAAGACATTGCGAGAAGGAGCAAAGTGGAGAAAAACAGGGGAATAGGAGGGGCTGAGTAAAAATGAGAATGTAAACGAGAATAGACATAATAGGGAAAACAAGAAAAGGGAGGGAGTTTCAGAGAAAGTGAGAATGAGCAAAACACTAAGGAGCAGGAGGGGGGGGGGGGGGACTCTGATAGGGGAGGGAGAGTGGTTTTATCCTCATGTGCACTCAGTCAGAGGGGTCAGTGAGTGCAACTGCTCTTCGTCAGCCTGTCAAAACAGTGTGGCTACTACAATGTCTGTTTACCTCCACATTACTTTAAATTGCAAATGCACACAAATGCATACTATATGCAAGTGCATGATACCTCCAGCAGCTTTTTATCCTAATAAATCCTTAGCAACAACAAAACAGTAGTATAAACAGTCCCTTTACAGACCTGCGTCACAGCACTACCATAATTGGGTTTAAGCTGCGTCATAAACATGCACAGGAAAGTGAACAACTGTTGCATTAAAGGGGTAGGTAGCATGTGAAGAAAATCTGTCTTACCAGGTAAAGGAGGAAGGTGTGCAGGCCAGTGCCAAGGCCAACCAAGGAGATCTTCAGGCCAACCCAACAGGCTCACCACAGTGTCTTCTTTTCCATGTAGCGCACGTACTGCAGAGGCCAGAAAGAGGGACAGTCAACCACATGGCAGAGACACATGCATCGAGCGTGAGGAAAGGAAAGGAGGGGGGGGGGGGGGGGGTGATGAAGGGAGGGACAGGCACTGAGTAGAGAAGGTACAAGAGCGAAAGTGTGAAAAACAGGGCACTTTAAGGGGTGGGAGAGGGCAAGTGAGCGATACAGAAAAGAAGGAAGAGAGAAAGAGAAACATTTGGAGGCTGAAGTTGTTGTTGAGTTTAGAGCTCACAGCCGTAGGGTAGGAGTGTTCAGCACACAGAGAACAGCACCATTATTCTTTTTGGTGGCAACCAACTCTTACACAATAAGTAAAGTAAAGCATGCCCAGATCCATCTGTCTTCTTTCTTCTTGCAGCTCTGACACTATCACTCCATCCCCCCAGTTTTACACCTTGTCTCTTGAGCCAAGGCAGGTTGTTTTCAGGAGAAAGCATCAAGGGCCTGGATTACTGGAAGAGAGGGGGGGAATTAAATGGGTAAAGGGAATTTTGAGTGGGGGTGGAAGCAAAAGGATGGAGAAGGTGGGGGTTTACCAAGGAATCAATTTCCCAGGAAACCCAGCAAAACAAAAACAGCACATACGCACTTTCTCTTTGCAGGCAAAGTGCCGGGAAGTTAGGGGCCAGCCATGAGCGATTGTTACACACAGTTACTGAAAGTGATTACACAACACCTGGATATCTGTAAAAACACTGAAACTATAATTTTGGTAAATTATGTTAAAATGCTACAACCAAACCAAGAACATTGGAGAAATTAAACAAAGGGAAGAAGTTCTAATCGGGTTTATGGAAGAATCTATTACGTCTTTTTGAAACTTCTTTTATATAAGTGATTTCATACTAGCTTTAACTGGGTAAAGCCAGTCATATTACAATCTAAGGTAAACCTAATAGCACCATTATGTGTGATCTAAAACAGTTAACTGCTCCTTTACTCCACTTGGTTGTGTGTCCATTCATGCTTTAAGTAAATGTGTTGCTGTAATACACCGGGGATAATGCCAATTAATCTCCCAACCCAAAAGCTATACCATCAAACACATTAGTGTTCTTGGGATTTTTTTTTAAGCGCCATCCACCACAGATACAAATTAGACAAAAACTTCAACTACAGCATATTACCAGTGCAGTGCCAACCAAAAGGAGTTGATAAACAAAGCAAATTCACTGTCCTCCATGAGATTTCAGTAATCATATATGCAGTAGTAGTGTGAGCTCACCTCCTGGTGTGGTCCCTCAATACAGTAGGCAATAGAGAGAAGAATAAGCAGGATCAGCAGCAAAAGCCTGGATAAAAGACAAGAAGAGAATCAAGGCAGAATTAAAATGATGTGAAGGGGCTGAAGGAAACAGAACAACAAGAAAATGATGGTTAGGTGGAGAAATGAACATAGGCAAAGAGAAAAACAAATATGGGTGATCTTGGAGTATGACTAAGTTAAAGAAAATGATTTCAGTTTGGAAAAGGACGAAAACAGATTAAAATTAAAAGTAGCTAAGCCTTTTCATGTCCAATAACTCCTAACAACAGTGTTGTTCTTTGATAAGCTTTAGTAATATACTGCTCACACAGTACCTTGTAATTTTACTAGGAACATACATATATTTAGTAAAAGTAGATGGGTAAGTATTCAAAGTTTTTTGAGTAAAGAGAGACTTTAGACTTTTTTACGCCAACATTACCTACTTAATCGTACCTGTTAGACTTATTATTGTTGTTGTTGTTGTTGTTGTTGTTATTATCATTATTATTATTATTATTACTAGTCAAAAATGTTGGGATACTCCCTCTAGATCAGGCGTGAGTCTTTGACTCAAGCTGAGGCATTCAAGTATCTGGGTGTTTTGTTCATTAGTAAAGCTGAGATGGAGGGAAAGATAGACTGATGAAGGCCTCATCTACTGTAATGAGGGCATTTGGCTGGTCTGTTGTTAAGAAAGAGCTGAGCCAAAAGGCACAGCTCTCATTTTGCTGGTCTGTCTACATTCCAATGGTTCTATGGTCATGAGGTATGGATCATGACAGAAAGAACGAGATACTGGATCCATGAGGCCTTAATGAGCTTACTTCATAGGGTGGTTGGGGCTCTGCCTAAGAGATGAAGGGAAATGTTCATGTCACTAGGCATGGTCCTACTGGAAGGAGACCCAGACGCATACCCAGAAACCACTGAAGAGAATATATATTCTCTCTGGGAAAACCTTGGTTTGAAGAGGACTACCTGGGTTTACCTAGTAAATCTGTTGCCATTGTGACTAGACATACAAGTCTACATATAAGCAAAGCAGATATCATAAAATGAATGGATGGATGTTAGACTACATCCTAACATAGCTGCTGCCTATCTTGTCCACAATCTCAAAGCATAGCCAAAGCCCTTGCCAAAGACACATGCTTTTCCCTCTTCAGGGGTCACCAGAGTGAGTCATCCTCCTCCCACTCTGTCCTCTGCATCCTCTGCCCTCACTCCAACTACCTCCATGTCCTCTCTAACTGCATCATATACTGTATCTCCCCTTTGTTTTTGTTTACCTGGCAGCTGCCTTTCTACCATCCTTCTACCAATATACCCACTGTCCCTCCTCTGGACATGTCCAAACCATCTCAGTCTGGCCACAATAACTTTATCTCCCAGTTGTTCAACATGTGCTGTACATCTGATGATCTCATTCCTAAATCTTATCCATCTTTGTCACTCCTAAGGAGAACCTCAACATCTTCATTTCTACCACTTCCAGTTCTTTCTCCTGTCTTTTTGTCAATGCCACTGTCTCCAGACCATACAACATAGCTGGTCTCACCACT
>JARVGS010001454.1:2958915-2970842 GCA_031762315.1 Hypsolebias antenori
ATGCAGTGACCGGGGATCGAACCCCGGACCTTCCGGTCCTGAGCCGGCTGCCCTGCCTCTACACCATCTCGGCCCACGCCGAGGTTACCCATCATGCATTTCACTGTCTCCACTGGATTAATGGTTGTTTCCCAAACACACACACAACCATAATGAATGTCTCCCACATACCAACATCCCCCACTCAATCTTCTTTATCCACTTCAAATTTTATTATAGATTAACCAGATATTTGATTTATGTTGAATCACATTCCTCAAATTTCTCTCACAGGAAGTAGCAGATCAGTTTGCAGACATCAAGTTTCCTCAGCCGAGGTTAGTCAGTGTAGGTCAGCCACCTCTGATGGAGTCACCGCTTAACAACTATTTTAAAGAAGTGGTTGGAAGTTAAGGTTACATGTGGAAAATAGGAATTACCTTAATAAGAGTCCACTTTAAATACTGTGATTTAAGACGTTACTTAGGTGAGTCTGGTCTAAATGAAAGGACTCACCTTCTCCACGTTTGATCAAATCAGCAGAAAGGCCGTGAACTCATGTTGAACTGCTGCTGCTTTCGGACCTTATCAGCCTTCCTCTTGGCTTAGACTAATCAACATCTGTGTTTAATGTTACCAAATAGAAGACATCCAATGCCCGACCATATCTGGGGGCTTGGGTTTAAGCTGCAGTCATAAATCCAGATTATAAATGAGGCGTGTCTGTTTTAAAGAGTGAGGCAACAAACAGCTGAGCCTCAAGTAAAAAAAAACACTTTCTGCAAACGTGCAGTTCGACCGCTGAATGGATGATGAAGACTGCTGAAGACTGCTGAAGGCTGAACAGCTGCTGAAAATGCTCAAATTAATTTGTCAAAGTTACAAGAAGAACAGAAAGTAAAATAGCAAACATGTAGCTATTTGATAAACTCAGCAAACAGTACCGGTAACTAAAAAAGCACAACAACAGCTAAAATGTCAATTTAGCAAAAACCATACAAATTTGCAAAAATTTGGAAAACAGTGATTAAAGAATAATTTAGCAAAACCAGAGTTAAAGATAAGATAAGAAAAGCTATGATAGAACTTTATTGATCCCGCAGGAAACTGTTCACAAAGAATCACACAAGATTTATAAAAATAACAGATAATATAAAAATACCAACATTTAAGGTCTAAAACAGGTCAGCTGCTGACAGAAACATTAAAGACCAGCATAAGAGTAGATCAAAGTTGAGATTAGTAATAAAAATGGTAGCTTAAAGCTAAAATTAGCAAATCATTGCATTTAAAACATAAGGAAAACTGTATAATTAAATGTATAATTGTGAAATTAGGGAAACAGATCTTACAACCAAAACCAGGTTAAAATGTATTTAAAATTAAAGTTCAGCACAAAAAAGCTAGTAGCTAAACCTAAAACTAGCAACAAAAAAAATGGAAGCTAAAAGCTAACAATAGCAAAATGGAAGTAAAAAGCAAATATTAGCAAAACAGTAGCTAAAAATAGAATCAGTAAAAGAATATCTAAAAGTTTAAATTGGCCCAACTGTAGGTGAAACCTAAAATTAATTAAAATTTATTTTTTATGAAACCCAAAGAAGTTCGTTTTTGAAACATAACTGCAAACATCTATCCTGAATATGCTGAACATTTTGATACCTGACTGGTTTCAGATGCTGAAAGTATGCTGAAATTATTAGATCCCAAAAACTGCACGGAAGAAACAGGAAGACAAAAGTGTAAATAAGACAATGTGTAAGTTTGTTGTTACTTTGTTCATGAACAGATTAATACTTCAATCTTTTTGTCCTCGTCATCTTGATCACATTAAGGAAGTGTAAAACTTTACAGACCTAATTCATCTTATGAAACACATTACACTTGACTGAATAAACTGAAAGTAGAATTGTATCTGCTGCTCACTGTGTGGTTATACTGTAAGAGCCACAGTCCAGGTTCAGAGACGTTAAGTATTTACTTAGGGCTCATTCTCAATTTTCAACGTTTTCACAAGCCTAAAAAAACGCATGATTTTTCAAGACCCCCCAAAAAGTGTACAAGAAAATGTTGGCTAATATAAAAAATGCTTTGCTATGCTAAGCTAAACTAGGCTATGTATTCATTATCCAATGATATCACACCTGAGTACGAGTACTTCGCCCCAACACGTACCAGGAACAAGCTCTGACTCGTGGTGTCAGTTTTCAGCCAGTAACAGACACTTCATTATAAATGCCAAACCAAACCAGAACTGGACATTAACAAAAACAAGTCATTTCTGCAATCAGAAGCATTGTAAACATTGAACACATAATTCCCACAAGACTACCCAGCATCCTTTGCAGCTCACAATGTCTCTCTGGGACGTGACTCTCTCACAGAGATAACTTCACAAGTTTGGGGGGGGGGAATGAAATTAAGTTAAACAAAGACACAAATCTTTGCTTTAAACTAGGGCCTACAAATATTAATCATTTAGTGTAAATAATGTTTAATTAGAACTAAATCCTGAACTAATAACTAAATTAATCTAGGGCCTACAAATATGAGTCATTTAGTGTAAATAATGTTAAATTAGAACTAAATCCTGAACAAATAACTAAATTAGCAGAAACATTCTGCCAGCTGAACTGATGACATTAGTTACAACTGCCCGCTCACGGGACTAAACAACAACAGATTTATTAGTGGCAAAACTTTGTAGTTGTTTTTTTAAGCTAACTGTAAAGAGGATTACTAAAGTGAGTTAATTCATTAAGTTTAGTGAATGACACAACAGAGACATCAACACACATTTCATACATCACGCTCTGCTTCAGCCCAGTTCTGATCCACCTCTTCGGGTTTTGCTTGAAGCTCATATCTAAGCAGGACATGGACGCTTCAACTGTGATTTATGAATCGTTTGAGGAATGACTGGTCGGTGCAGCCACTTTGCAATTTTTTGAATGAGCCATAAAAATTGCCATGCTGGAGAATAGCAGCATGTTGTTCATTCAGGGCGAATGAAAAACAGTCAACATTTTTATTATTTTAATAAGCATGCACCAGTCTTTGACCCCCTCCCCCCAGTCGTACAGTTTGCATGCTTGTGAAAATGTTGAAAACAGAGAACGGCACCATCCACACCTCAACAGAGTGCCCAAAAAGTTCTGCTGTCATGAACGTTAGTGACATTTCTGTTGGGCCACAGTTTCCACTTGTGCGTCACATTTCAATAAGTGGACACAGCTAACTAAAATGTTAGCTTCACTAACCAATATGCATTCCATTCATCCATCCATCCATCCATCCATCCATCATCTTTATCTGCTTCTTCCTTTTCAGGTCATGGGGTCACTGGTGCCCATGTCCAGCAGTCACTGTGCGAGAGGCGGGGACACCCTGGACAGGTCTCCAGTCATTCACTCTCTCACTCTCGTAAAGGGACAATTTTAGAGTCACCAATCAGTACCCGGAGAAAACACATGCAGCACGGACAGAACATGCAAACGCCACCATGAAAGCCTCCGGCTCGGGATTTGATCTGGTGGCCTTCTCGTTGAGAGATGGCAGCTCTAGCAAGTGCGCCACCGTGTCACCCTAACCCATATTCTGCTAACTAAAAAATAGCTTTGCTAATGCTAAACAGGTAAAAGAAATATATTGTGGAAGCTAAAATGCTACACGCTAGCCTCTAAGACAACTGTGTCAGTGTCACACGTCTTCATCTCCTTCCAGCTGAAGCAGCTTCGACCAATCACGTCTTGTCACGTGTACACGTAAGAAGCAAATAATGGGCTGAATGGACCCTTTGAGACACACCCACAAGAGACAAGAACTACTTTGTGAATTGTGTTAGTGAACTTCAGTTTGGTGAAACCTAATTTAGTGAAAGATAATTCCATTAACGATTTCCAAAGATAACGAAAGCGCTAATCCGCTCAAGAAAAAGCTAGTTCCACTGTTAGTGGATTGGCTGAGCTGTGCCCACCACTGCAGATGTTTAATAGCTGATGAGGAGACAAGTCATAACCAGTCTTTGCACAATTTTGTGTCCAGTCAGTAGATGAATAAAATAAAAACGGTCCCATGATGGGACTTGGAGATGAGAAGAAAACTTACGATAGGGACCAGGTGAAAAGTAAAGCAGATTATGAGGGCAGCTTGGGTTTGTACAAGTTCTTAACTGATGTCAGTATAAAGGTGTGACGCTCCTTGAAGGCATCACCCACCTCCATGTAAGAGTTCTGAACTGAGATCATCCTGTGTGCAGAAAAGAGAGTTGTACCTGTTTTGGTCAAACCTTGTAAATAATGCCCTGCACCAGTCTGAGGCACAGTGTTGGAGGACATGTACGAGAATGAATGTACTGAACTGTGTAGGTGAAAGCAAAGTTTGCCAAGGTGTTTTAAAGATAAAATTACATATCCACTAAGACTATTTACGGTGACATGGTCATGTTCAAACAAAGAAGTTTGGCTTTTCTTTTATTCTGGCATTGAGCCCTTCTTGACAGTGACAGTGTTATTGGCTGAAATGTAAGTCTGACAAAACAGATTCATGTTTTATGTCATTAAAGTGGAAAAAAAACAGTGAACAATTCCAAAAACACAGGTCGGGGTGATACATGTTCATTTGTCTTTCCTGGTGTAACGGTGGTGGTGTTGATGTGGCTGTCAGCCAGTCAGGTGTGTCCTAAAGGTTCCTCTCAGGATGCACCTGGCTAAAACTAAAAGGCCAAAAGTCTTCACATGTGGACAGAAGGTCCCACATCTGCCAAAATCAACTGCTCACATTGCTCTAATCTGGACTCAGGTCATCTATGATCCACAAACACATTCAGGCTGCTCAGATCTGCTGCTTCTAGTCTGTCTGATGTTCTACGATGGCAGGTGGTCAGATGTTAATTAGCAGCTCTGTACGCAGATACAAGAGCAACCACATTCCACAGTGAGCTGTCACATCTGATGTTTCTGTAAAACTTACAATATATTCAGACCTACCATCCATCCATCCATCCATCCATTATCTTTTACCCGCTTCTTCCTTTTTCGGTCACAGGGGCCACTGGTGGCCATGCCCAGCCATCTCTGTGCAAGAGGCAGGGGACACCCTGGACAGGTCTCCAGTCCATCACAAAGACACATAAAGACAAACAACTATTCACTCTCTCACACCTAGGGACAGTTTAGAGTTACTAATCACTCTAACATGCATGTTTTTGGTCTGTGGGAGGAAACCCAGAGAAACCCAGAGAAAACCCACACAGCACGGAGAGAACATGCAAACTTCATCCAGAAAGGTTGCTGGTAGGGATTTGATTTGGAGACCTTCTCACTGAGAGGTGACAGCTCTTTCAACTGCTCCACCGTGCCGCCCCATTCAGACCTACACTACGTTTAATTATGTAATTCTCTGTCAAATCAGAGACAGAAGATCATAACCCATAAAAGTCCATGGAGTGCAGTGTTTAACCCCTTGGGTCAAAATGACCCATGAGGCCTCAGTGGAGATTAGACCCTTTTGACCCAAGGGCAGCAGTGGGTACAAAGTGGCAGAACACTGCTCAGCCTGTTGAGCACATTATGGTCTACAAACAATCAGAGAACCTCGCCCATACAATGTTAAGGACTTTGATAAAACATTATGACTTTGAGCTGGTTGTTTAATAATCATTAAACAACCGACAGCAGAACAACTTTATTTAAACCCCAAAACGTACGTCTGGTTGAACAGGTGTTCAACGCACATGGTTGTTTAGACCTCCATTTAGTGCTATTCAGTAACAATCAGCTAGCTAAAAAACATTTTCGGTAGAAGTTGTGAAAACTGTGCTTTACAGTAAAAACAAAAAAACAACAGTCCTAGAAAAGAAGATATGTTTTGTCATGACAACATGGAAAAAACTGGTATTTGATCAGATGAAGACTGAAACAAGCCAGAACTAGTCAGCATGTTTTCTTTCTTTAGACTAACCTCAAAGTGTCATGAGTGAGATGGAATATGAGCACGTTCACAGACGTTTGTTCTCATATGATTATGTAAATCCTCAACAAACAATCATTTAACTAAGCCCTGTATTGTTGTGTTAAGTCACTTGTGTTACAGTGCCCGTCCATGTGCACGTCACATCAAGTCACAGCCACTGAACAGTAAACCCTGAGCACAGCATTACATTAACTGGTTTACATGTCTGCAGCCCGGGCGTCCAGTCGACGCTGCAGCTGCATGTGAGCACAGAGACAGAGGAACGTTAGTGCACATTCAGTCTTTGGCTGGTTAACGTGCACACCGTGGACATTCTGCATTAAGCAGTATCTCTGAAGGTGCTCTACATGGAAGGAGCTGTGTGATGTCAGGGCCAATCATCTTCATCAACAAGCTGTCATCTAAAGAGGTTTAAACCTCAGACTCACTGCAGAGACAGCAGTATGGAACGGTGGAGCAGCGGCAGGCAGCCTGCACTCTGGGAGGTCCTGCCCTCCACGTTACCTTCAGGTAACAGGCCAGCTGTTATCTCCAGCTTGACCCCTGACAACAACCATGCTGCCCACCCCCACCAGCCAGCCCCAAGCAAACTTCTCTTTTAGTTTCACTCCACGTGTGCGTTCTTCATGAAGTTCAACACAAGGTCATTAGGATTTTCTCGTGAAGGTCAAACCATGAAGTATCATTTTTCCATGGCAGAAACAAAATTATGGATAAAGCAAACAGTGTGTTATTATTGTTATTATTATTGTTATTATTATTATTGTTGTTGTTATTTCAGCATGACTAGTTGACATACTGTATCCCACATACTTCACCTCTCAGTAGATACTGGTCCCAGCAGGTTGGGACCAGCAGGCGTGTGTTAAGTAATGCTTTCAAACCAAACACACCAGCAGGTGGACGGTTGTCTCATCAGCTGCTGGGACAGTTGGACACTGATGTTTGTGTCCAAACAGCTGAAGCTGGTGAGCTGCTGGCAACACGAGCAAACAGCCAAAGCTTCTGGGGGTTCCAACCAGTTTAAAGCTTCTTGAGCTTATCTTCAAACTGTGGGTTAGGTTCTCAGAGTTTTAGGTCAGTTCACGATGTCTGCAGAGGAAACACGAGAGCCGGAGCAGCTCTGAACACCGTACAGACAAGAAGACTGACAGCAGCTCCAGAGATTTAACTCCAGTTCTTTCTTCCACATTTAAATAAACGTCAAACAATAAAACAACAAGAGTAAAGAACAAACTGTGAAGAAGCCTGTCAGTCAACATGTAAAGTTAACACACAAACAGCTGGAACAGTCTAAAGCACATGTACTAAACATCTGATTGATTACATGTAAAGTCATCTCAGATGTTTTCTGCTACACATCAGTTTCAGAGCGATGTTCAACAGGTGTGATCTAAACACACGATTCTGTAAACTACACTCTGATTTATGAGCTTGTAAAGAACTCCCTGCCTGTCTCTGGCCAGATGTTGTTGCTCTGTATGACTTTTATACAATTACAACACTAAAGAACACCAGATTATCTCTCTGGGGATTATAATCTCCATCAGGTCCAAATAATCTGGCTGTATCTTCTCTGCAGTAACAGGCAGCGTCTCATAAAGAGACTTCACACAAAAATGATGGACTAGAGACATGTGAATATTAATTGATGAATATTGGTCACTTAAAAGAAAATAAAAGATCAATCGTCCGTGCTTGTCCAGTCACTTGTCTAAAGTGAACTACAGATGCTGCAGCATGAGACCAGGACACTGAGCACAAGATCTTCTGACCATCAGAGGATATGGTGTTCACAAACCATCACCACCCTTAAATCAATTACCTAAACATACTGGTTGATTTCCAGTGTCTGCCCTTTTTCCTTTCTGGGCTGTGGGGGCTGCTGGTACCCATGTCCAGCGATCACTGTGCGAGGGGCGGAGAAAACCCACGCATGCACGGAGAGAACATGCAAACTCCACCCAGAAAGACCCCTGGACTGGGATTTGAACCAGGGAGCCTGCTCGCTGAGAGGCAGCAGCTCTACCAGTTGTGCCACCGTGCTGCCCGCGGTGTGAGGTGTACGGCGGAAAATACAGTAAACTCCATCCACAAAGGCCTCAGACAAGGTAGGTGAACCTGCAAACGTTTTGCTGAGAAGCAACAGTTTTAACCACTGCTCCACATAAGTAACAGTCGTATAACAAACTCTGACAGCCAGCTGTAGTTACTGCATGCTGTGGTGTTCTGAGCAGGCAGGTTCCAGTTTAGTTGTACTAATCTCACAACGAATAAGCTGCTGGGGATTTTTGCATCTCAAATCTACTCAATGTGGCCTTGATTATAATCCTAACAGAGAACTTTGTACGTAGTTGAAGCTGCTTCTCTCATCTTTGATAAGAATAGAACAAAGGCTCAACCTATTATAATAGTTGATTTTACAGCCTTGATTATTGCTAATATCAGTGCTATAGTAGGCGTGTATCTCGGGGATAAAAATTTTATAAATAACAAAGATTTATTGGAATGTAGTTTGATAAAAAAAAAGTGACATACAAGAAACATTAGACAAAAATTATTTATATTAGTTTACCACCTAAAGTTAGAAATAAACCTGATACTTTATAGATTTGTAGTAGAAAATCAGATTTTTGTGTTGATTGAAAGTGATGTGAAAATGAAAATTGGTAATGGATTCTCCCACTAATGAACACATTTATGTGCAGAGCTGTGTGCTGTTACAAAAATAGGCCGAATGTACAAAAAATGGAACAGTTGGGTAAAAGTTGAATTTCATTACCGCAGTAGAACGACAGTGTCATCTTGTAACAGTAGGCACACAATGTGCCGTCCAAATGAAATCCTCTTGTTTGAGTAAGTTTTCACTTCAAAGAAAAGCCTCGACAGGTAACCAAGCATGAGCATATGAAGAATTATTATAAAGCTTTGAGAAGTTTCCAAAAAGAGTAAGAAAATAACAGGATTGAGCCTACGTTTATATCGTTCATTCTGAAAAAAGAACAAACAAAAAAAAATGCTTTTAATGTATTTTTTATCAAAAAGGCAACATGGAAGTGGTAACAGAACCACGGCATCTTTTTTTATTATCAGATTGACAACATGCTTGATGACATTTACAAAAATGACTTTTTTTTGCAGTCATTCAAACTATTAAAATGCCATTCAATTTTATCAAATACTTTATTGTCTGTCATTAAGAAAATAGCAGAAGCTGAATGCCAACGTGAAGTAGTCTGGCAAGACTTTAAAAAAAAATAAAAAATAGCAGAGAATCCTGTTTACAGTGTAAATCATGTGCCCTTTGAAAACCTACTGTTCAAATTCATGTCCTGTTTCAATAAGTTTTCCTATAAATGTGCTTTGTTGTATGAATTAAAGCTTTGCTATGAAAACAGTACTCCTGGCGAGACAAATATGTTAATTTGTCTGAAACACTTGTCTGTGACCACATTTTCTTAATCACAAAGCTTCACCGCTTTTTTTTTAACTTCAGTTCACTGGGTCCAAACCATAATGGAATCATGTATGTCTTTCATCATAAAAGGATGTTCAAGGCTTTTTCTCTTCACACTTCATTTTAATTACAGCCTCAGTGATGATTATTTTGCCATCAGTGAGTGCTACACTTGAGAGAACTTATAATTCAATGTCCCAACAAAGGAAATTAACCTGTCAGTTGCATGCATTTCCATGGCTATAAAGTCTAAGGATGATTATGCACACCTGAAGGAAATTTTACTCTTCCCTAGAGTTTACAGTGAAAACAGCAAGATGAAATGACCTGAAAAAGATCATGTGAAGAACAAAAAATATCCATGTTTGCATTGATCTAATGGTATAATTTTGAAAAAGGTGAAAGAACAATCTATGTATAGGTAAATTAAGGGGAAAAAGTAAAATTATTTAGTTAGACAAAATAAATAAAGCAAAATACTTAATGTAGATTAGATTCTGGTTGTCCAAGTGTATAATAATAACTAATATCAATTTTCTTTATTTCATAATACTCTGACATACACTATTTGATATAGTATGGTTTGCCTGGGCAGCACAGTGACACAGTTGTTAGAGCTGCTGCCTCAGCGATCAGGTTGCCACGGTTCAGGACTGAGGACCTTTCTAGGTGGAGTTTACATGTTCTCTCCGTGCATGCATGGGTTTTCTCTGGGTACTCTGGTTTCCTCCCACAGACCAAAAACATACATGTTAGGCTGTTTGGTAACTCTAAATTGTCCCTCGGTGTGAGAGAGAAAGTTTGTCTCTATGTGTCCCTGTGATGGACTTGAGACCTGTTCTGGGTGTACCCCGCCTCTCGCACACTGACTGCTGGATATGGGCACCAGTGACCCCCCACAACCCGAAAAGGAAGAAGTGGGTAAAGGTGATGGATGTATGGTTTGAGTGGTTCTATATTCATCTCTGCAATGGGCTGATGCACATACGGCTGGTGCAATATTAAATACTTGTGGAGCATTCACTTACGTATCTCCTCATATTGACAGCAGATGCAATGTACACAAAATTAATAATAGAGTACTTTGTCACAAAACAGTTAAGTAAAAATAAGCATGCTCGTTAGAAAATATATATTTTTTTTTTTTTGGTAAATATGCAGATCATTAAGTTGTTGGTTAATTTTATCCCTACAACAGCTTTTCTGACTTTTCATTTCATCGTCATTATTGGATGGTGGCATGATGGCTCAGTTGGTAGAGCTGTTGGCTTTCAGCGAGAAGGTCGCCAGATCGAATCCGTCCCTAGGTGTGAGTGAGAGAGTGAATGGTTGTTTGTCTCCATTTTCCCTGTGATGGACTGGAGACCTGTCCAATGTGTACCTTGTGTCTCGAACAGTGACTGCTGGATATGGACACCAGTGACCCCTATGACCCAAAAAGGAAGAACCGGGTAAATATGATGGATGGATGGATGGATGGATGGATGGATGGATGGATGGATGGATGGATGGATGGATGGATGGATGGATGGATGGAAGGAAAACTAATGCAAATTATATCAACTTCTCAAGATTTCACCTTTAATGTAGCATTTTGTGCTAATATTAATGTTAGCATTGAGCCATCTATTACTGTAGTTCAGCTCACAGCAACAAAATGACTCAGTGAACCCTCACTATAGATAAAATAAAACCGCATAACTTTTTTTTTTTTTTCAGAACATAGATGAGGCTGGGATGATGCAATGCGCTCATGTAAAATGCCCTCATTTGCTCTCATTAAATTGTTATTACCATAAGCAATCTTGGGTTTACAGTATAGATATGTAAAAACACAGCTTTATTAACTAATCACAGAAGGGCCAAACTGTTTCTCTGTACCCCTTTTGCATATAATCTTCACCTCAGGGTGGATTTGAATGTATTTATACATCCTCCGAAGCAGCTTCCGCCACAGTTTGTGTTAATGTGCAGTCATTTTCTGCAGCAGTAATTCTGTAATAGACCTGTGGAGGTAAATCATGACACAGAAATACTGCTGTGCTTCAGAGAGATTCATAAGCCTCTAAAGATTTTATGGATAGTGATTATTCATTTTCTGGGGAGCCTGCTAAGTATGTTGTGCTATACGTGCACTGAAGGTACATACACTGGGGTCAAGCTTGGTCTTTGCAGTAGCAGATGCTTATTGTAATTGGCCTTTGGAACTCTTCTGTATTACTTGTAGTTTAATTACTGTGAAAAGCCAAATCGTGTGTGCAGCATCGTTCCATGTGCCTCCTTAGAAAATGATCCTATTTATTGGCTTGACAGGGATTGCAGTTATTGCAGAGCAAAGTTTCAGAGTTGTTTATATTCAGTTTGTCAATAAGAAATTTTGAAACGTTGCAGAAATACACCACTAATCTTCTTCTTCTTCTTCTTCTTCTTCTTCTTCTTCATTCGGCTTTTCCCTTTTCAGGGGTCACCACAGCGAGTCATCCTCCTCCACCTCACTCTGTCCTCTGCATCCTCTGTC
>JARVGS010001454.1:3027229-3037914 GCA_031762315.1 Hypsolebias antenori
ATATACATACGTACAGTATACACACACACACACACACACATTAACAGCACCTTTTATATCGGTGAGTTCTTTTGATGGAATGGACAATGTCTGATATTTAACTTCATTGCTAAGGTCAGCTGATACCATGCCAATAACATTGTGCATCCCTAACATTAATAGTTTTAAAAACTTAGTAAAATATTTTCATGTAAAAAAAAACATATCTACATTAAATCTTTTTTTTTTTATATAAACAAAATAACAGCAATTCTTGTTAGAGATTTTTATGAAAAACAAAGAACAAGAGCTGTGATTTCTCCAAATGGTGAAAATGATGCAATCATACACATCTTCTATATATTTTTGTGTTATTATGAATCCAAAAACAATTTTATAATTTGATAAATTGTAGTAATCTGCATGACTATCTGCCTAATGCATGTATGTATGCCTGTGTGTACGGTATGCTATTTTTATTATTTTTTTTTTGTTTTTTTGTGGATTTAGGTGAAGATGTGTGCTGATCCTTCAGCTGAATTGTAAACTTGTTCTCTCACTTCTGTTTCCTGCTATCTTACCATCAGTGGCAGCAGCTGGACCTCCGAGCTTCTGGGACATTATCCTTTTTTGCGTCTCTCATCTCTCTCTCTGTCTGGTTGGTCACTCCACCCCTTTGTGACCTGGGGATGAACGCACCAATGAGGAGCCTCACAGTGAGTAACATTGTCCTCTTTCACCCCATCCACCTTCCACAGCACCTCAGTCAGTCACTCACTTACTCACAAAGTGTGTCGCATAAATGCCTTGATGTCAGATGTGGTGGGCATTCCTGTCTCTATGAGCGTATTGTAGATGTGGGTAGTGTACTGTACACCATATAAGCCATGATGTTGACTAACTGTTGTGTGTTATTTACAGGGTATGCCTGATCGCATGTTATGTGCAGTGCTGGAGCAATTTCAGCTTTACTTTTCCCTTTGGTATGTGCGCTTTGTCTCCATTTACACTGTCATTTCTTGTGTTCTTAAGTTGAAACAGCCTGTACAGTTTTCTTTTTTTTTCTGCATACACACAAATATACAGTTTACATGTGCAGGAAACACCAAATTACAGCTCCACAATTTTGTCAAAACATTTTCTGCTGCCACGTTTGTGTTCAGCATGATGAAGATCTTTTATGATCTTTTAAAATGGTAAGTTATTGGAGCGGTTCCTGTGTGGTGACACTTGTTCTGTGTTCCATGTGTGCTGCATCTCGCTGGTCATTCTACAGTTCAGCACATTCAGTTTTGAAGCACACATCTCTGGCAATTCTAGTCAGGGAAGATAAACCTTTTGTGCAATGTAGCCTAATTTTACATATATTTACAATCAACCACTAATAGATGTGCATTTCAATTAGTGAAAACACCATTTTTTTAATTGTATATTTTTCTAATTCAAATTGTGTAAATCTGGCCATGCATTTAGCAAACAATACATTGATTTGATTATAATCTACAGGATTAGAGTTAGAAGAGCTGTGTTGCACCTGCCCTGACTTGAATGCAGCTAGAGTCCCCCGTTCCTCATTTAGCTTTGGTCATTGTGTGGTTCGCCTCCCTCCCTTTGTTAGATTCACTCTCTGTATAGCACGGCAAGCCCCAGCATGCTGAAGAGGAAACAAAGCTCAAGGGTGGAGGCCCAGCCCATGACTGATTTTGGGCCAGATGAGACCCTTGCAGACAGTGCTGACATCTTCTGGATCAACAAGCCAGTGAGTGAACACACACATGTTCAGGCCAACTCGTTAGTATATTGCAGGAATCCTACATTTTGTCATTATGTCTTCTTTTGTGGTCTTTCTGCAGTGGGTTCATTCTTTGCTTCGAGCCTGCGCCATCATCAGTGTCATCTCTGTCTGTATGAACACCCCAAAGACCTTTGAGCATTACCCTCCACTGCAGTATGTAACATTCATGCTGGACACGCTGCTCATGTTCCTCTATACTGCCGAGATGATTGCCAAGATGCACATAAGAGGAATCATCAAGGTGAGCCCAATTAGTATGTTTAATAATGTAACAGAATATCCAAAAGAGGAACATAAAAAGTGTCCGTTAGTCTGATTTAGAGTAAATTGTAGACTTTCCATGTTATGGTTACAAAAAAATAAATAAATACTAACAGAAAATCTATAACAGAGCTGAACAGAAAAAAAAAGTTTTTGAAATGTTTAGTAATAAATTGAAGGATTATATTTTAAATTTGAAATACTTTGATTGGTTACTAGAAATATGCTCATAATTATTATTAATCATAATATAGTTGCTATTGGTGGTGGTCAATTCAAGATTACAGGTAGTCCTCGACTTACGAACGGGTTCTGTACCTACAAACCATTCGTAACTCGATTTTAATGTAAGTCAGAACTCATTATACTGCGTCGCAAACCCGTTCGTAAGTCCGGATTTTTGCCGTAAGTCGAGGAAATACATGTGAAATGTATGTTAACGCTGCGCCACACACTCGTTCTTAAGTCCGAGTTGCTGTAAGTCGAGGGCGCCTTAAGTCGAGGACTACCTGTATGTTGGATTTTAACAGAAATATAAGGCACTGTGGCGGACACAAATTTAGATATTTTTTCCACGTCAGAATGTGCCCTTATTGTGAAAGGGACAGAATATAAAGAGAGCAGTTCGGCTGTTGTATTTCAGTTGTATTTGAGTTGTTCTCCTGAGCTTGATGTGGGAAGACGTTGAGAATAAATCAAGACTCAAGGTATTTTTCGTCTTTTTCTGCCCACTCCCACATTTGGTGACTCCGGACACCTGAACATGTTTTTGAACAAGAACTCACCAGATGCTGACGCTGCTTTTTCATCGGCCGTGTTTTTGGACCAAGTTTTTTGCCAGGCAGACGCTGCTTCAACCGCCGTTGGCTCGTCTCCTGCAATCGCTTCATCCGCTGTGTTTGCGGCCGTTATTAAGCTTCCAGAGTTCTGGCAACACGATCCGGAGCTGTGGTTCCAGCATGTGGAAGCCCAGTTTCATCTCTGTGGGATAACCACAGACGAGACTAAGTACTTTCATGTTGTTGCTGCTTTAGACTCTGTTTCCACCCACCGTCTGATGGGTCTACTGCGGGACCCGCCAAGCACAAACAAGTACAGTGCGCTCAAGGAGAACTTAATGCGGCTTTACCAACTGTCGGACGCGGAGCAGGCTGACTGTTTGTTGTCCCCGAGTGGCTTGGGGGATCGCAAGCCCTCAGAGCTGATGGAGAACATGCTGGCATTACTTGGATCAGGGGATGTTTCCTTCCTTTTTACACACCTGTTTCTTTGCCAGCTGCCTCTACCTGTCCGCACAGTGCTGGCCAGCTCCCCGCTGATCCGGACAAAGGATTATCGCTCGCTAGATGAAGAAGCGGACCGGCTTTGGTTAGCTTCCCGGCACTACAGCGTGCAGGCGCTTTTACCCGGTGTGACTCAAAGGGGGGCGGAGGCCGTTGAAGGCGTGGCTGCTGTGACAGAGCGATGGAAGGATGACATGCTTTGCTTCTATCACCGCCGGTTTGGATTAAAAGCGAAGCGCTGCATTCCTCCATGTTCCTTCCTGCGTCAGGGAAATGAGAGAGCCAGCGCTCGCTAGCAGCTGTGTGTGCTGGCAACTCAGATAAGCTGCTTTTCATCATGGATGAGGTTTCTGGACAGTGTTTCCTGGTGGATTTGGGTGCACAGCGGAGTATTATGCCAGCTTCATCTACAGATGCTTTGTGTCAAAGTACCAGACCCCCACTGGATACGGCTAATGGCACCCCCATTCAAACTTTTGGATTGAGGTCCGTGACTGTGTGTTTCAATAGACGTCAGTTTCAGTGGAACTTTGTAATTGCTTCTGTGTCTGTACCTATTTTGGGTGCTGATTTTTTTATGTGTGTTTTCAGGCTATTAGTGCATGTTGCTAATAGCTGCTTAATCGATGCTGTGTCTTTTGATACCATCCCTGTAAACTTGGAGGTCCTGCCTATCAACCTCTTGCTAACATGCTGGCCACAGGTGATGAGTATCACCATTTGTTGTCAGAGTTTCCTGCTTTGACAGTTCCCACCTTTTCTGCTACTGTAGTTAAACATGGGGTGGAGCATTGTATCACTACAGTTGGTTCACTGGTTTTTGCACGAGCACGCTGCCTAGATACCACTAAGGTAGTAATAGCCAAGGAGGAATTTGTTATCATGGAGTGTCTTGGCATTGTGAGATGTCCCAAAAGTCCATGGACATCCCCCTTGCACATGGTACCAAAGGCAGATTGGGGTTGGCGACCATGTGGGGATTTTTGGCACCTTAACAACGCAACCAGTAGTGACAGGTACCCAATCCCTCATATTCAAGATTTTTCTGCCCGCCTGGCAGGAGCAACTGTTTTTTCCAAGGTAGATTTGGTGCAGGGCTGGTTCCTGTGCATCCTTCAGATGTACCAAAAACTGCAGTTATAACACCTTTTGGTCTTTTTGAGTTTTTACGGATGCCCTTCGGCCTTAAAGGCGCAGCACAGACGTTCCAGCGACTTATGGATTCGGTCCTGCAGGGTATGCCATTTTTGTTTGTCTATTTGGATGATATATTGGTGGCTAGTCCTTCAGTGGCAGAACACATGGTGCACCTTTACCAGCTGTTTGTTCGGCTCAGTGAGTATGGCCTGATCATTAACCCAGCTAAATGCCAGTTTGGTCTGCCTGCTGTAGAGTTCCTGGGATACAGCGTGTCTGTTCAAAGGGCAGTTCCCCTACCTGCCAAGGTTGAAGCTGTGTTAGTTATTCCGTGCCCTCCCTCAGTGACGCCCCTGCAGGAGTTTTTGGGGATGGTGAACTTTTATAACCGTTTCATCCCATTGGCAGCTCATCTTATGCACCCCTTGTATGAAGCACTTAGAGGTAAGAAACAAGGGGACCAGCAAATAGATTGGACCCCCAAGAGGGTACAGGCATTCAATGATGCCAAAGAGGCTTTGGCTAATGCTGCACTTTTGGCCCATCCATCTCCATCAGCTCCTGTGGCTCTGACGACTGATGCATCTGATTATGCAGTTGGGACAGTTTGTGAAAAGTGGGTGGATGGTGCGTGGCAACCCCTTGCATTTTTTAGCATGAAACTTATGTTGTGGACTGCAGTGGCAGAGAGCCTTGGAGTTAAACTTCACCGTACTACTGCCCACCATCCGCAGGCTAATGGTCTTTGTGAGAGATTCCACCACTCAATGAAGGCAGCATTGCAGTCCTCATTGGTGTATAATGGTTGGAAGGATCACCTGCCTTGGGTTTTGTTGGGCCTGAGTTCAGCTCCTAAAGAAGACTTGCGGCTTTCTTCAGCTGAGTTGGTCCCAGGTCCGGCAACTTCAGTTGCTCCCAATGGGAGTAGGACAGTCCTAACAGGGGAAAATAGATCTGTTGCCCCATTGGCAGCACATCACTGCCGAGTATGTATTTATCCGCCATGACGCACACCATTCACCATTTCAACCTCCTTACAATGGTCCATTTCGTGTTCTGAAGAGGGGACCTAAAGATTTTTGGGTGGAGCGGATGGGGGGGGGGGGGTTCAGTGGACCGTAACCAGCTTTGCCGGGGGACCCGGTTGAGTTGGCTCAGCCACCTCATCGTCGCCGTCCCCCAATTTCTTTGCCCACTCTTCCAGGATTTTCCCCTACAACTGAGTTACCTCCCTCAGGTGAACAGTTAAGTGGCAGTCGGTGCAGTCTCCTCCTCCTGTGAAGAGCAGCCGTCATGGCCGTTATCAAACTCCCTAGCCGTTACCATTAGGTATTTCATTCACTTATTGTTTTACACATGTAATAGGTTTCACAGTTAGTGTTTTTGGTGTTTGTGACATTCTGTGTGTTCAAGGGGGGCCTGTGTGGCGGACACAAATGTATATATTTCACGTCAGAATGTGCTCTTATTGTGAAAGGGACAGCATTTAACAGAGCAGTTCAACAGCTGTATTTAGTTGTTCTCCTGAGTTTGATGTTGGAAGATGTTGAGAATACTGTAAATCGACTCAAGGTATTTTTCATCTCTTTCTGCCGACTTCCACAATGTTAAAAATTATCAAAAATCTCGTGAACCGCTAGAATAATTTTAATAAAGCCCTCAAACAAGCATTGCATACAGTATAGCCTTGAAATATTTTGCAAATGCTATATACACACACACACACACACACACACACACACACACAGACATGGGCTAAAGAATTATCGCCCTTGTGTTGTCAGGCAAAAAAAAAATTATGACCCAAGAATGGCAAGTATTCCTGTTGCTAGGCAACTGCCATGTGTAGCATGAAGAAAAAGGTTTTAATCATAATGGCTGTTCAGTGAACTGAATTAAACATAAGAAATATAGTTTCCTAACTTTACTTTTTGAACACATCAAGAACTAAACATACAACAAATCATTTGTCATACGTTTGACTTTATTTACTAGTATATTAACACGTTACATGCTACTGAAAAAAAATGTCATTTCAATTATCTCGAAAGAATATAGTGTTATAATAAAATGGCACATTTTCATATTACACAATTTTCACTGGCATTTGGCCACCCGTTCCTTTTATCTGAAAGGAAAAATATGACTTCATGCAGGGCTACTAAAAAAATACTTCTCGTGTTTCTTATTGGCAACCATTTAAGAGTTCTGTAGCGGAGCACCTGCTTTGTGCAATCTGAGTGACAAAGAAGCTGAAGTTGATTAGAATTACACACAAAATCATCGGACTGTTTGAAAAACAGAGTAAATAAGTGTTTTGTTTCTCTGCCAGACTTTCCCCACACTGCTGTTAAAACTATTTTTACAAAGTGACGTTTGGATTTGAGACAACTGGCTACATAAACCAAGGGGAACTGAATGTGTCAGAGAGGTTTCTGTGTGGAGCACATGAACCTACTGAAAGTTGTTAAATCTGTCTGAATGTTACTGCAGCGCCACCTATAGGCGACATCCGTTCACTGTCAAAAGAGAAAGACCTAGTCAAACTCTGCACAATGTTAATGGGGGTGGTGATTGTCAGCAGTCAACAAGGAGTTAAATTCAACCACAAGCAGGAAACAACGTTCTGGGAAGGACACATCAACTACAATCTAGTTTCAAGAAAAACAAATGGCAGAGGAAGTGTCAAAACAGTATGTTGGTCTGTGCACTGGAACTTAACGAGGCTACAAATAAAGCACCGGGAGAGGAAGAAACCAGGAAGGACAAAATAAAAGGGAGTATAAAAGAAGTGGTGAAAGGTGGCAACATGATTATAAAAAGGCATAAAACAAAGGACAGGTATCAAAGAACACCACTGTCTCCTTCCTTTGACAGGACAAAGCCTGGACACACAGAGCCTCACTGAGCTGCGACCAGCATTAAAGAGCCTCCAGAACGTCCTCAGCTCTGTAGCTTGAGCTGCAGACGTTCAGTTTGGTAAAGTTTTAAAACATCTGTACAACAAGTTCTTTCAAAATCGTTGCAGTTGTTTTGTTGTAGCGGTCTCCAATAGGTCTTTCGAGCAGGGATGGACAATTTTTAGAATAAAACAGCTATTTCTGTCCAGTCTAGTAAAACTGGTCCAATTTGAAGAATTATTATTTTTTTTAAACACCTAAGTAAACTCCGAAGTGTTTGTGTCCACATGGTGTGTACTTTTTATTGATGCCACCACCCATCGCCTCACTGAAACAAACTAGAAGCTTCTCCTGCATCTTTCTACCATCAGTTTGTTTCAAAAGGATTATAGTAGAAACTAAAGTCGTGGTTTAGCTCAGATTTACAGTCAGAATGCGTCTGTTCCCACTCTGCATTAATGGTTAAGACCAGTGAAAATGAAGGATTATTAAGACCTTAAGACAGCAGGATTAGTCTGTTTCATTAGGTTTTTAAGCTGCAGAAGTTTAATTCACTGCAAGCACACACCACGTGGACAAACAGGCTACAGTCCTAAATAAAGCAGCAGCTGAGATCAGTGCTCATCAGTTTGCTTCCGCTACTTTTTAACAGTTTGCTGTGTGGACACTGGTTATAAAACATAATTAGCCCCACATGAGTAAGGATGAAAGCATGGTTCACTGGTCACAAGCGTTCAGAATCCAGTTAAACTGCAGAAAACTATCCTTTTTCTTCAATTTTGAGTCTTCAACCATCGCAGCCCAGTGAGATACTGCCTTCAGCTCAATCCACAGGGCTACATTGAAAAGACAGTGCTGAGTAGCGTGGTGTGCAGTCTACATTCACTCTGCTTTACTTCAATCATGAGAACAAATGTGAAGGTTGAGGAGGTGAACAGATGGCTCCACCAGGGCCATCGTTCTCTCCCAACATGCAGCAGTAAAATAAAAATGTGCACCCCTGGACAAACATTAGCTATGAAGAACACTACTTAAATCAATATATATATAGCATGAAATGAGAACCACACAATACATCATTTCATAACAATATGCTCTACTTATACTACAAAACACTACTTGGTGGTACTTGGTTGGAGGTGATGGATGGAAGGAGGCCGAGGTGAAAGAATGTAGTGTTGACTTTTTCGCCACTCCAATAAACTGGAAGGTTTCCTCAGGGTTGCTGCTGGAATCATGATTACCAGTACATCAGTGAGCTGTCAGCTGCTGGTCTTCACTCAGCGCTGTGGTCTCCAGTTGGTGGAGGTGGCAGGACACTGCACGTCCAGGAGAACCAGTGCCGTCATGTCCGTTTCAAACAGCCTGCTCTCACAACGAGCACAGCTATTTCAGCCTGTCAGTCACGTGTTCACACAAATACTGCTGCATTCATGTCTGCTAAATACAGAGTTTATGAATAAACTAACATTCAGTGACCACACAACACATCTGCTGCTCCACATACAACGACCAGCTCCTCACAGTGCTGAATGATGAGACTGTGAAGCTGAAAAACAACGTGAAGCTGAAGTTTAAATGCATGCACCGTTTTCATGCAACGTGCACAGCGTGATTAAAATAAGTTTAGAATAGCATGCACATGGCACATGAGAATTAATTTACTGCTTGTACAAAGCTACAGCCAGGACCGTACTAGAGACAGGAAGCTAGCCACACTGAACACGTCCAACTGAAGGACCTGTGTTTTCTTTTACTATTTTTACATTTTGTTTTTATTTGTCTGAATTACACATTTCATGAGCATTTTTCACCTAAAATGTGTCATTTATTGTACGGCAGATTAACAGAATCTAAAACTTCATTCATATGACCAAAATTAAAGATTACAATCAAACGGTTTCAGGTCGACTGAGCTTTTAAAAGTTTGAGGTGCTTCAATCTGCCTGGAAATCATTTCAAAATAAAATCCTGAAAAATAAAGCTTCTTCCTTTTGAATATAGTAAAGAAGTGGGTGTTTCACCTTTCACACCCACATTTTTTGATGTTGGCAGTACTGGGAGTTGAACCGACAACCGTCCAATCACAGGCCCACCTCCTCTCGCCTCTGCACCACCACTCCCTCTATATAAAGAATCTCAACAAATAAACCTGAAAAATCACATTTATGAGAACATAAAATATGAAATTATATTTCTGATATTTGATTCACTGATAAATGTTTAGTTTGCAACAACTTCAGCTTTACCTCATTTTGATAAATAAACTATCATTTGTTTTATAGCTGATAATCTTATTCAGTTAAAGTTTGTAGCCGTCATCTTGTTTTAGCTCCATGTTTTCATGTGAGGGAGTTAGCTGAAGCGATAAGCTAACATCAGCTTAAGTCAGGTCATTTAAGACACCTAACCTGTTATTATGATGCACGCTCAATGATCCAGGTAGAAAAATCTAAAAAAAGTTAAGTCTGGTCCTCTGGACATTCAAAAAAAATAAAAAATAAAACAAAACATTTTTTGTTGTCATTTTGTTTTTTGAATGTCCAGAGGACCAGACTTTTTAGATAACCTGTTATTACTGCTCTTATTTGTAGTTTATGCTTATTACATTGAAAGTTTATTTTATGTTATACAGTATTGTCTTATTGTTTATAGTTTCATTTTTATTTTGTTATCCCTTCATAGCTTTGTTTCAAAAAGTGTGATATAAATATTATCCACATTATGATGTTCACAGTAAATTCAACTTTTAACATCTTATTCCACTAATGACCTTTTCTGCATCACAACATTCACAAGAGTTGAAGAACTTCCCATCAGGGTCTAAAATGAAGCTTTAAGGAAAATATGGAGGTTTTTCTTCATGTGCTAAGCTGAAGGGTCCTGGGTGTAGCTTCATGTTTACTTTGCAGATGTCGCAGGACAACCAGTTGCTCTAAATCATTTAGGACAGAAGAGATATGCACTTTAAAACTCTGAGCTCTTCCTTTCACAGGAACATTTCATGGAGTTAAAGCACAGACTGTTACTGTGTATTCCCATCTGACATGAATGCAGCAGAACTGAGTGCAGGGGCATTGTTGCCATAGTGACAGATGAGGATGAGAAATGACATGGCGCTCAGCAGCTGTCTACAGGCTCCGACACAGGAAGAGGAAGTGGCTGAACACTGCGGTGGGGAGTCTCCTCAGGAGCGAGCGCTGATCAGCTGTCCAGGGCAGGGACAAGTTACAGGGAGCGGTCCACAGGCTGCTGCCAAACCCAGGGACTTGGACCTTCAGCTTCTTCAGCGCTGCAGTCAGAGAGCAGGACGGCAGGCGTGTTGAGTTG
>JARVGS010001454.1:3537619-3548025 GCA_031762315.1 Hypsolebias antenori
TCTGAAACCATATTGACTAGTACTTAAAATATTATTTTTTTCAAGAAATTTATCTAATCTAGACATAAACAATTTTTCGAGAATTTTAGAGAATTGTGGCAATAACGATATAGGCCTATAATTACTGAATATACGTTTGTCACCATTTTTAAAATGATATACTGTATACAATGAGATCATCTGCATACATAGATTTTATGTTTTGTGTTTTTTTCTTCTTATCCTGGTAAAGTCCTTCGTTGCACATAATAAAAGAGCAAGAGTTCAGTGGCTAATGCAAATATAATGGCAAGAGTGGGCAACCCTGTCTAGTCGACTGGTTAAGATAGTAATAACTGTAATATACATTATTAGTTTGAACCGAAGCCTGAGGTTGGGCATATTTTCACTTTACCATATATATAAATCCTGAGCCAAATCCAAACTTTGACATGGTTGAAATGATAAAATCCCATTCAACCCTGTCAAAGGCTTTTACCACATCTAAGAAGAGTAAAATCTCAGGATACAGATTATCTTTGTCCCGAGAATGAATTACAGTATATTGAGTAAAATTATCTGACATTAAAAAAAACTATTTTTGATAAACCCAGTTTGGTCCTGAGAAATTATTTTCTGTAAGATCATTTCCAGACGTGCTTGTAATTTATTGTCTAAATTATGTAAGCTAACAGGCCTATAAGATGCTGGGTCCAGAGGGTCTTTGTCCTTTTTGTGAATAAGGGAAATGCTTGCCTGATAAAATGTTAAGGAGCTCCTATTTATGGCCTCGTTGAATACTTCTAATAGCAACTGTGAAATTTTATCTTTAAAGGCTTTGTAAAATTCTGTGTAACCATCTGGTCCAGGACTTTTAGAATTGTGCATACCATGTATTGCTTGTTCAATTCATGTTTTATCATGGGTTTTTCTAATTGTTCTAAATTTTCTAGACTGACTGTTGGAGTTGTAATTTTATTGAAGAACTTTATCTATAAGTGCTTATCTATAAATGTAAAACAGTTTAAAATATCCTATAAACAAAACACTTCTGAAACACCCTATGGAAAATTGTGTTAAATATTTAAAGTACATGTATGTGGTGATATAATGTATGTACAGTACTGTATGGTAAATAATAGACCAGGTGTGTGTGCTTGGTTAAATAAAAGGCACCTATGAAACAGAGTTGTAGCCGGCTAAAGCTCTATACTGAAACATAAACGCTGCATTGTCTAACAGAGAGGGGTCATATTCTGCCCAGTAAGATGACCCTCAGAGTTCTCCTGGGGCCAGCTGCTTGGCTTATTTTGTATTTCTATATGAGGTAACCCAGTTTTACACTAGGTGGCTTGTAGTGCTGCAAAAACAACTAGAAAAATGCAATTTCTTGTCAAAATGCAACGTGAATGCTTATTGCTAAGTGTGATTTGCTGAAAGCTGCTGAAGAAGCTGAAACCAGCTGAAAAGGTTTCATATCCAAACTATTAATGTAAGCTAAATTTAAACAGCTGACTTTGCTAAAAGCAGGAAAATAAAAGTGGAAAGCAACAAATAAAAACTGCTGAAATGTGAAGAAAAAGCTAAACAGAGTAGAAATGTAGCCAAAACAAGCTGAATATGGTGAAACAGGCAGAGAGGCTAAAAAGATGAAAAACATAAAATAAAAAATAAAAAAATCTAAGCATTAGCTAAATTTAAATTAAAATGAGGAAAAAAACTGAAATCAACAACACCGAAAAATCTTTTTAAAAAGCTGTAGAAAATAATTGTAATAAAAGGCTATAATTAGCAGGGGAAAACCTAAGAAGTAGCTGAAACATTATTTAAAAAAAAGCTTAATTTAGTAGAAAGACAATAAAAGGATCATAAAAAGATTAAATTAGCAGAAAAAGATAAAAAAAGAACACAAATGCTAAAATTGGCAGAAAGAGGCTACTACAAGCAGGGAAACAGCATAAAAAAGTTTTTGTATTGATCGTTTTATGAATGAAGCATAAAAAAGCTGAAATAAGTAGAAAAAAGTTGAAATTATCAAAAATAATTGAAAAACTTAAGTGAACTGTAAAATGTTTTAAATGGCACAAAGGATTTGAAGAATGTTGAGAGAGCTCCATTCATTTTCAATGAGGAAAAACATGGCCGAAAAAGCTAAATATTTCAAAAAATAAAAACCGCACAAATACCAAAAGTCTTTCGGGAACGTCCTGACTGAGCCGAACGTTTGGATATATGGATTATTGAAGTAGCACACAAATTGTAGAATGACATGCATTTAAAAAAACTGTACTCCCTTTAATGCATAATAAATCATTATTTGTCTCAAAGTTCACATTAATTTTTATATTTTTACATTTTCTTTCAGTACAAAAGTCTCATTATCCATAGTATATCATCACTGTTAATATCATATAATTAAATGCAAAATAAACATTACAGATATAGTTTTGTGTGTGTTTTAATATACCATACTTGCCGACGTACACGTCGCATCATTCCAAATATGTCTAATAAAGTGGGAAAAAATCATAAACATGCCACTTCGCCATATACGTCGCATCAATTATGCGTCACTGCTGACAACCTAGAAACATGGGCCGGTTTTGTGCCCAAAATTGATTGGCTGTCAAATGGTGGCCGCGGGAGCATGCACGAGAGGACTTTAACAAGAATTTAACAAGATTAACAGTTATAAACAATTATTTGTTTGCTCATCTTTATAGTAAAGTGTGTCTCAGTTGAACTTTTTCTTAACAAATACACTTTGATGGTCAAAGCAACTTCATTTCATCTGGGCAGTGCGGTGTCATGCAGCTGATTTGTCGTTTGCCCTAGGAGGTCCAGAGCAAGACGAAGGTGACTTGGTATGACAAGCCAAGTGTCTCATTAATAACCACTTTTAACCATTAATGAAACACTTGGCTTGCCGTATTAGTTGAGGGCCCCTCTAGCAGCTGAAAATGGTAGTGTTCAATATTTTCCATGTCAGAATGAATGAAGTCGTCAGATCTCAGCCAAAAATTGGATTATAAATATGGGAAAAAACATAAATACGTCACTTCACTGTATAAATCACAGGGCATGCTAATTTATGCAAAGCATTGTGACTTATATAACGAAAGTGACGGTAATTAAGATTTAACCACAAGGAAATAACTTGTGCCTTTAGGGTTGATTTATGGAGTCTGATTACTTTACAAGTCTTAACTTATGTTTCCCTTGAAAAGAGAGGGTGGTGCCCCGAGGTTCAAATATTTTATTTTTCATAACACTACTTTTAATTTTGATTGTTTTTTATTGTTGAATAGTTTCTGTAGTCAATATGTTGTCTGTCTGAAAGGTTAAATAAAAGTAAAAGGATCTCAATTGTGTGAATGCTTTAGAAACATTCAGACAATAATGTAGATATAATAATAATAATAATAATAACAAAAATGTGGATCATAACTGAAAGCAGGAACAATACAAACAAACACTCTTCAAACTAAACGCTCTTCAGACACCAGTGAAAACCCTCTGAGCAAAAGACTGACTGCTGGTACATAGTTTTTATTGCCCAAAGGAAAGGGTTCATTGTTTTTACCCACATCTGTGTGTGCATGGGTTTGTTTGTCATGTTAGCAAAATATCTGATGAACCACTGGAGACATTTAGATAAAAGTCTAATCCTTGGATGTGCGTCTACAGATGATGAAGTTGGCCCATTTTAAGATGGCAGCTAAACACTGGCTCTAATCCAGTCCATTTTACAGATATTGGTCTAGGTTTGTGGTGGTAGTAGCTGAGAGGCATTTCCATGTTGTTCAAACATATCTCGCAAGGATACATGTGTGCATCATGTCATTTACAAAGTTAGACCAAAACACACAATGTGTGAAAGCTGTTTTTTATTTTTCCATTCATTCTTTGTAGTCTGTGCTTTCAGCTCATTCAGAAGAAGGCTTCTTGGACTTGTTTTTATTTTTAGCTTTATACTTATCAAAATAATCAACTTTTTATAAATATTTTCCCCATGAATGGAGATCTCTTCAGAAACGTTCTCTTTGAAATCTGCATCAGTAAACTCACTCTGTTTTTGTCTTCTTGTGCTATTTTTAGCGTTCAGCTATCATTCTGCTACTTTTATTTTTTTAACTAGCCTTTTGCTACTTCAACCTTTTGCTAGCTTTAGCAGTCATTCTGCTTCACTTTTAGCTACTGTTTTGTGCCTTTTGTACAGCATGTGGTGCTCTGCTTCTTTTAGCTTTAACTCAGTTAATCTTCTTGAACAAGTTTCTGCAGTCATTCAGTACTTTTGTCTGCCAAAACCCAAAATGTCTTCATCGTTCCTAACAGAATGTGTGGATGAAGTTTGTCTCCTTTTTTTCCTCTCAGTGCTTCCCTTTAAAATAAAGAAGTTACTTCTCTCATTCCCCTGTTCCATCGGCTCTCTGTGCCCTGCTGCCTTGGCGGGACGTGAGTCCGGTTACCAATAAGCTGATGTGAATAGGTAATAAAAGCCTCTTTGGTCTCTCTGGTTTCCTGTCGCACCGAGCCAGAGAGACGCCTGCAAAAGAACTGAGGAGCGGTGGCCCACAGAGCCCACAGCACCGGCTGACAACCACAGCCTAACATTGACACAAGGAGCTGAGCCCTGAGAGGACTATCAGGCAGCTCCACTGACAAATAGTGAGGTGTAACTCAGTCAGAGCGGTGCTTTATAAACTCCCACAGGGAGTTGGAATGAAACTCCTCTCTTTCTGCAGATGATGAAGATGGGTGTATGTGGTTTGGCGTCAACATGTTAGTTTGGCTCGTTGGCAGCTCCGCAGTCACTGCTAAATGTTTGCTTGTCAAATCCCTTCCAAGTAAATGACACGTTCTGCTTCAGTGTATACCTGGAAGAATCCAACGACGGTGCTGGACCGCACACATGCATGCACACACACGTAAACGGAGCCTTTTGGAGGAGCCTGTTTGAATACAAAGAGCCAATCTTCACAGTTATCCATGAACTAAAACAACCAAACATCTCTACTTCATAATTTTGATACACCTCATATTGCCTTACCAGTCTGCGTTGTAATTCAATAGATCTTTGATGCCTTTAGGGGTCTCTTGACTACTTGCCCATATTGGCCTTCTTATGTTGTTCTCTTTTCTCTAAAAGTTGTTGTTTGGACGGCATGATGCATTCTGGGGTGATGACGTACATCAGTTAGAGACTAAAACAGAAAGAATTTAGGCAAAAAATTATAACGTGACTATAAATTTATATTTTGTATTAGTCCTTATATATGGGTCAAAACAATCAAACGTGACTAACTTGTGATGTTTAATTACCGTAATTATCTCTGGATGGACTAATGCCATTCACACAGTGTCTCCCCTACCAATATTCAAGGAGGGCGCCCTGCCCTGTCAACAGGGCCGAGCGCCCCCAGCTAGCACGCAGCACAGACATGTCTCTGTCTCCAAACCCAACCACCCCACCCCTGTCGATCACGAAGAGATGAGCGCCCTGCCAAGGCAAGTGAAGATGCTGCCATTCAATTAGCTCTGGAGCTAACGCCATTTACATTTTTAAAGTATGTGACCTCTCTTGTGACCGCAAGGATGGTGAGCAGTCAAAGCCAACACACAGAGGCACTGCAGAGTTCAGATAAAATTACTCAGTTCAAATAGTTCCCTCTGGAGAGATCCATACACATTCAGGGGGTGCAGAGGACGTCCAAAGACAAATCCAAAAAGTCCTGAAATGATGACAGAATGTTTATTCAGCTGGATCCTCTGAAAAATCAATGAAAATTCCTCAGTAGGAGGGGAGGGAGGGGGTAGAGCATCAAGTTTACAAAACTTCCAGGTGTATTGAGATAAGATGTCCTGTCAAAGCCAGTCAGGGAGCTGAATTCAGATAAACACGATCGTTTTGAGAACAGGCAGAACTTTGACATCTACCTTGAGTCTGTGTCAGTCCACTCAGTTCTGAAACGTCCAAATTAAATGACCACACCGATGGACCATGCCTGAGAATAATCCCTGAGATCCTATCCATTCTGCCAAAAGCATTTGAGTCTGGGTGCTAGAGGCACAAACCAAGCCATCAAAAAGGCAAGCAGCCTGACTAGGTCCAAATTTGCTGCCGACGAATTCCTTGATTGTAGATAAACAGGAACCAGCCAAATCCAAAAAGCAGGAACCAGTTATCATAAATCCAATTATATATGCGTCCTTAAAATCCACAGATAACAGCAGATAAAGACACATCATCAAGTCTTCCAAGTCGATGAGATATCCAGCTGTGTGCATGCCAACAGGGCAAATTGTCTCGCCTACAGCCTGTCTTCTCTTCAAAGAATTGTTATCAATTGTGTTGAGGGACCAACTGACCAAATCCAAGTCCATATTTATGATTCGGAAGATTTTGTAGAAGAGAGGCTCTAAAGCAGTTTCACAAACAGGACAGAGCAAAAGCAAAGCGGAGAGGGAGAGGAGACGTCCGCCCTTGACAAAAGCAAGTGTTGAATGCATTGCAGTGTAAAAAAAAAAAAATGGCAACAAATGTGCATCATTAATTTTTTCGACAAAAACAGCTTAAAACTAAACAGCTTGCAGTATTTTTACAGTCTCATTTTTTTAATAGCTGCAGTGATTGTTTATAGAATAAAGTCTATTATTGAACTGGTCTGAGATAATTTTAAATGTGTGTTTTATGTCTGTAAAAAAAAAAAACTTTTTTTTTTTTTCCTTTGACTTTCAACCTTTACCTTTTAGTAAATCAAAATTGTCATTATAGATATAAATACTACAACCAATCATTAGTGGCTAAAAGGTTCAGATGCAGCGAATGCTGGATGTAGTTGGGCGTCATGTGTCCGAGCTGCATCAGGGTCGAGGTGATTTCAGTGGTGAACAAGATTCACATAGTCTACAGACCCCTCACTTCTTGCAGTCTAATGTTGCAGTTTAAAGCTACAATTGTATATTTTTAATTATCTACACTCCATTTCCATTTGTAACTAAATCAAACCAGACTTTTTGTGTAATTTTATAAATTTATTAAAAACATAAATATTTTTTACTCAAGTATTCAGATTATTATTGAGTTGAAGCACTTTTTGTTAGCAGCTACAGCCTTGTGTGTTTTTGGGTTTTCTTTACAAATTCTCTGAAGCTCAGTCTGGTTGAATAAGGTCCGTTGGTGGACCCAAGTCTCCAGATGTTGGATTGGGTCGATGTCAGGTCTTTGGCTGGGCCACTCTAGGACATTAACAGAGCTGTCTATGTCCCTCCTGTTTTGTCTTCGCTGTGTGCTTTGGGTCATTGTCATGTTGGAAGGTGACCTTTCAGCCCAGTCTGAGGACCTGAGCGCTGTGAAACAGGTTTTCATCCAGGATATTTTGCTTGACAAGTCTCATTTGTAGCATTCCCTAGATCTGTGCATCATGATAAGCCTGTTTGAGTTGTGTTGAGCTCCTTTGACCTCATGGACCTATAGAGGTGTGTGATCGTGTCCAATCAATTTGATTTGACACAAGTTCATTTAAGATTCATCATCTTTATTTTAAATGTTTCAATAAGTTTGAATACTTTAAGAATATGTGATTTTTTTATTTTTTTATTTTATTTATTATTACAGTATTATTATTGTTTTTTTTTTTTTTTTTTTTTGGATTATTTATTATTATTATTATTGGGGGTTTTTTTCATTTACTGTATAAAATTATCTTAAATTTCTATTTGTTGTCGTCATTGTATGTTCCCATACAATGACAGAACCAGTTCTCTGCATTTAACCCATCACAAAATACACCAGGTGGAGCAGTGGGCAGCTATGAAAGTGCCCGGGGAGCAATTACAGATTGGGTGTCTTGACATGTGGGCATGGCGGGGAGTTGAACCTGTGACTTTCTGGTCCCAAATCGGCTGTCCTGTTGCCCGTCTCTATACCATGTCGATCCCCATAAAGCAGTCAGCATTTACAAAAATGTGTGATTTTCACATTTAGAGGTTTTTTTTTTTATTATTATTTTATTTTTAGGGAGTGAGCTAATTCAGAATTGGTGTGCAGTATTTAGGTGCAAAACTACACACTCAGTTCACTTCAGTTGAGTTTATTTATATAGTACCAATTTGTAGCAAAAGTCATACCATACCACTTTATTTATAAAGTGCTTAAAAACAGCAGCAAGGCCAACCAATGTGCTGTACAACAAAACAAATAGCAAAGGACACAGGATAAAATACATAAAATCCACTGAGGTAAAGATAAGAAACTAAATGAGTAAAATTATTTTTTTTTAAATTAAAAAAAAAACCACAGTGACGTTAAAATCAATTCACACTGGATTGAAAGCCATGGAATAAAAGTGAGTTTTTAAATGAGACTTAAAAACAATGAGACAAGGAGACTGCCTGACATGTAGTGGTAAGTTATTCCACTGTCTTGGACCTGCAGTGGAGAAGGTCCTGCATCTGGTCTGCTGACCTCAGCAAGCACTGTGGGACATATGGCTGCAGCAGATCAGTGAGATAAGATGGGACAGAACCGGTTAGAGATTAAAAACATACAGAAGGATTTTAAAATGAATTTAGAAGTTAACTGGAAGCCAGTGAAGGGAGGTTAGAACTGGAGTAATGTGCTCTCTTTTGCCTGTACCAGTTAAAAATCAGGCTGCAGCATTTTGAACCAGTTGTAAACATGCAATAGAGGTCTGACTGGTTCCAAAAAGAACATTGCAGTAATCAAGCCTGGTCCTCCAATGCAAGAGTTGTTAGTTCGAACCCACCAGCAGTCACATGCCGAAGTGCCCCTGGGCAAAACACTGAACCCCTTATTGCCTCCGATGTGTGTCCCATCAGTGTATGAATGTGATAAAGCTCTGATTAGTCTATTTAGAATGGTATGTTCAATTAGCTTTGTAGAGATCTAGTAGAGTGCTGTATGAATGGGTACATGAGGCACAGATTGTGTTGTAAAGAGCTTTGAGTGTCTTGATAAGGTAGAAAGGTGCTATATAAGTACAGTCCATTTACCATTATTTTGAAAAACTGTGACACAGCGAGTCCGCGATTCAGGAACCGCGAAGTAGCGAGGGACTACTGTATTACAAGAGTGTGGGAAGGGTTTATAAAGTCTTAATATATATAGATACAGTATATAAATACTAAAATAAACTACTATTTGTACTACTATCCCTACTTCGTGGTTTTACACTTACTGCGGGGTGGGGGGGTGGGAGGGGGATAAATGAGGGACTGCTGTATATTGTTTCCAATATGTCCCTCTCAGTTGTAACTATGACACAGTTCTATACAACCTTAAGAACAAGGACGTCATAAGAGATTTGACTAAAACTAATCTAAAATGTTTCTCCTGTGTATTTAAAGGGTGTGGCTGGAGGCAACATAACCATCAAGGTGCTGTGTGGTATGATGGCCAACACCTCGCTGGGAGAGCCGTACGCCCGCTATGCCGCCGTGGCCCGTCTCATGACAGACACCTTCTCTCAGAAGTGTCTGGACGCCAGCTTCAGTAACTACACCAGAGACATGAGCAACACATCCTGGGACGGGCCTGCTGCTGGGGGAGGTGGGTGAGAGCAGTCCCACGGAAAAATGGCATTGAAATTATTTTAAACTATTCTGTTTAAGTAACTTGGATCTAAAAACTAAAATTAAGTAGAGAAAATTGCATTTCCTGCCAAAATCTTGTATGAATGTTTTTTGCTGTGTGATATTTACTGAAAGCTGCTGAAAAGACTTCATCTCTAAACTTTTAATGTAAGCTGAATTTGAACAGCTGACATTTGCTGAAAGCAGGAAAATATAAAGAAAAAATGTAGAAAAAGCTTAAATAGGCAGAGGCCGAATGCATAAGAAATCTGAAATTAACAAAACAGAAACTGAAATGAACAGAAAAAAGCTGAAAATAACATAAAGAAAAAGCTGAAAATGAGCTAAAATTAGCTGATAGTGGGCTGGTACGGTGGTACAGTTGGTAGAGCTGCTATCTCTCAGCGAGCAAGTTGCTGGTTCAAATCCCAGCTGAGGCCCTTTCTGGGTGGAGTTTGTATGCTCTCTCTGTGCATGCATGGGGTTTCTCCAGGTCCTCTGGTTTCCTCCCACACACCAAAAACATGCATGTTAGACTGATTGATAACTTTGAATTGTCCCTAGGTGTTAGTGTTACATGCCAGGGCACATTATTATTTAGGCCCCGATATGTTTTGTTTATGTTGGCTGCCAACCTGGCCGCACTGTGACAAACACCTTTCTTTTCAAAGCCTGAATGTAATCAGCCCTAATTAGATCATTCAGTAGAGCCCGCCTATAAATAGACTGGCTGCAGAGATCTGTTGCAGGGGTGCAGAGGTTTGGGAGGCTGTGTTTCTCCGCCCGCCCCTCGCCACTTGGTTGTCACTCCTGAGGGAGTTGTGTGCTGAGCA
>JARVGS010001454.1:3697854-3716225 GCA_031762315.1 Hypsolebias antenori
CAAAAACAGGAACATGTCAGCATTGGTTTTTGCCAGGATTCCAACAGATTCTTAAAGCCATTTAGAGAGGTCAAGGTCGAGAGCTTCAGATGTAATAATGTCCTGAGAAATCACACTGTAGCTACACTCATGTAGTGACCATTTAAAAAGATTTTTTAAGTATTTTAAGTTACAAACCAAACTAAGCATTATACACTGTGCTGTTTTTTAAAAAAAAAATGCATTTTGTGGCACTTTATTTTCTTAAATTCACTTTACATTCCATGTTGTTATGTTGAAAAGAGTGGAGTACAATAACTTGCAATAAAATAACAATAAAATTTGTTATTGCACTGGAGAGCAATAACAAATTTTACTGTATATATTTTTTTTTAATCCCCAAAATGCTCCCTGTCCTAACTACAAAACCCATTTCAGTTTGTTGGACCTTAACTTATTCTGTATTTCTGATGCAGGATGGCTGCCCTGCGGGTTGTGAAGTGCTGAGTATTCAGTCAGTGCATGAGTGTGTGTTTGTGTGTGAATAGGATCAGGACGAGCTGAGTGAAGAGCGAGCCAGTGAGCGACTGGTGATGAGGCTGACTGCACTCTCTCTACAGTACAGCTGCTGCTGGCTCATCCTGCACTGCCCCGACAGCCAGGGTGGAGGGTCTGCGTACACACATACACACACACACGCTTCATTACACTGGCATACGTTACCTGCTGCCCTAAATCAAGCCCTCACAGTAACGTTTTTATATTTAGGAGCTGTGATTTGTCCCAAGAATAAAATATATGTTTTACAATGAAATGTTGTATGTGGCAGATTTTCCAGTGAAGCCTTCAACAACTTGGTGTTAGTTTATTCCTCCCTGGTGCTGTTCAACATGAAAGCTGAGGAGCTGGATGTGAAGGTAGAACGTGTTTCAGCCCAGAGCAGCTCATGATATTAAACTTATCAATGTTCAAAAGAAAACACCACAGATTATAAAGGCTGGTCAACGTTCAACATGTCTTATTTAAACAAAAATAATAAGTAATTAACATCTACACTCCAGTAAGAGCACTCCGGTCTACCAACCATTTCCTCTTAGATGTCCCCAGATCCAAACTGAAATCCAGAGGTGATCGGGCTTTTGCAGTTACTGCTCCAAACCTGTTCAACAGTTTACCCGAGAATTTAAAAACCGCTCGCTCAGACATTTAAATCTTTGCTGAAGACTTATCTGTATTCCTTGGCATTTGATCCACAGAGTCTGAGAACAAATTTTGAACTGATTTTATTGTTGTTTTATTGTTATTCACTGTTACCTTTCTTATATTTTTAAGTGGCACTAGATGCATTTTTTTTTTTACTCTTATCTGTTTTAACTGTTGAGCACTTTGGTCAGCTTTTGTTTTTATGTGCTATATAAAGAAAGTGACACTGACATCTTGTTTATCTCCTTTAAAATGCTGTAAATAATTTAACTGCACCAAATGTTTAGCGTTCCCAACAAAGAGTCACAATTATTTTCATAATTTATTCATGTAATATTGCTTTATATATCATTAGATACTGAGTCTGAAAAATTGAATGCAGTTTTTAACAATAAGTTTTCAAGCCTTTAGATTGTTGATTCTCAGTTTGTTTTTACAAGACTGGCTAATTCTTAAATGTGAAAAAAAAAACAGTATTACGTTGGTTGACAGTTTTTGTTTGTTGACATTTTTCAGGTTCTGATTGTGTCAGACGTGTTGGAAATGGCCGCGTTCATCAACCAGATCTGCTTCACCAGCCTGGTGTCCAGGGACGGGGGTCCTGTCAGCTGTCTGAACAGAGACTGGCTCACGGTGATGCCTTCTCAGGTGATCTCACTTTGATCTTCTAGAGTTTGGTGGGAAAAGCTGTTTTTTTTTTAATGTTTTTATCACAGTAAAGATCTGAAATGAGTTTATAGGAGGTTCAGTCTTACATTCATGTTGTGAACTGTTATGGTTCGTGGATGTCGTGCTTAGCTATGTCTATTTGCTCTTCATCAAGAAACTTTTGGAAGATAATTTTATTTCAAACAATGTTAAAGAATCAATCAGGTCTTGCAGTCATAATATTTTACTGTAGAAATAAGGTTTAAAAACAGCATTGCAGTGTGGTCTTACTGTTTTTCCACTTCCTGTAGGAGGAAGTGTGCCTGTCTCAGTTCCCTTGTATCAATCCTTTGGTCAGTCAGCTGATGTTGAACAGAGCTCCGTCCCTGAAGTGGCTCCTGGGGGCCCCGCTGCCTGAGCTGAAGGAGCTGCTCCCTGAGGTGCCACATAAAGTCCTGAAGGTGAACAAATCACCAGTAATAGACATGTCAGGCACTAACTGTCTTTTTGTCTAGTCCCTTGTAGTTTCTGTGAAGACAGCTATTTATAAAAATGGATTTCATAATAAAAAACTAAAAATTGAAAGTCTCCCAGTTCCAGACTCCTGGTTCTGCTCGTGATAGACAACAGTCACGGGTCTCTCACATTTACTGCATCTTTCTCTATTTCCTTTCATTTTCCAGACCTAACGTTTAGTGATACATAAAGCAGTGTTACATGAATATATTAAGCAGGATCTGACTTTTTATCGGAAGAAACGCACAGCTGTTGGAGAGAAAATAAAATAAGTCACAAGAGCAAATATGTGTGTGCAGATTTATACCAGAATTATTGAAGAGTGATATTCTATTTTTCTGTAGTACCATTTAGGAATAATCTGAACTTTTAAACTAGACTGAAGATTGAACTGAGAGTTTGATATAGATTAAAACTACCGCACTGTGATACTGTACATGAAATAGTTCCTTCCAGGTAGCATTTTTACATTAGTACAAGTGGTACTCACAAGTAGAATTACTGTAAATATGCAACAAACAAATTACTTGATGTATTTTTTTAGGCTTAGTGGTGAAACAGTCGTCTTCCAACGAGAAGACTGGGGACTCCTCCAGTCTCTACACCTGTTTGTGCAGAGACGGGGATTTAACCGACTGACGTTAGGGATGATATCCAGGAAAACCTGCTGTCTATAGGAGTTGATACTTTTAGCACTTGGCTATCGCTGCGCTACATTTAGCTTTTAGTCACATTTAGCTTCTTTTAGTTTTTATGAGAAACACTTTTCTGTAAACTGACAGCTAAAACTGTTTTCTTCTTGTTTCCAGCTGTTCAGTGACATCACCTCGCTGTACTCGAATAATGCGGCTCCCAAACAGCCAGAGACGGTCATTACTGAGACAAACGAGGGAGCAAACCTTTCACAAGCCCCTCACGCCCACTTGGATCAATGTGAACTCCTCGACTCTTTGCATTCACAGCCGTTTAGCAGCGAACACACCAGCTTCCTTCATGAAGCCACGAGAGCCCAGGGCCCCTTCAGTGAATCGGACCCCGGCTCCTCAGACTTTAGACTTGACCTGAATCGCTCGTTTGGCAACCCAAACGCTGACGTTCACAGAAATGATCTGTTGACAGAGGAGGAAGAGCTTCCTGTGTGGAGTCACAGAGCTGCAGGGAGAACTGTTGGAAGAGTGAACGATGACTGGACTCCACGGGCCTCCCCAAATGAGCACACCCCGTATCTGTGCACAGACAGTCCTCTCAAACTGAACTCTACGTTCAGCTGCAGCCCCGTTCTGCAGAATTCAGCCAATGGTCCAATGTCCCCACAACCTGTAGTCCACAATGATCTCGATGGCATCATCTTCAGTCCGAGTCCACCTTCAGATGTCCCATGGGGTCAGAGTGGTAACGAGTGTCTCTCCAGCAGCAGAGGGGTGGCAGCAGGTCCAGCCTCGTACGGCTTCAGATGCTGGAAAGGTTTGGAGAGGAAGAGGAGCTCCGAGGGCGCCGGACTGTTTCAGTCGAGTGAACGTCAGCAGCTTTATGTGCATTTCTGAAACGAGCAAAACTTAAATACATTTATTTGTTTGAAGCCTTTTCTATAATAATGTTAATCAGCTGTTCTTGCCTTGTGTTTGTTTTACAGTGCTGGAGCCACCGAAGAGGGGGAGGCTGAGCTGCGAAAGGGTCCCCGGCAGGAGAGACGGACAGACGAGGCTTAAATTATTTTAGCTTTTAATGGAAAAATCTGATAAACAGTTTGTGTTGAAGAAATAAATATGTTATCCATCTCTAAACTGTTTTGTCTCAAACACATTTTGTAACCGTTTTCCATTTAAAAGTTTTACCTGTCTGTTTAAAATGAAACATGAAATTTATTTGATGTAAAGTTCAAAATACAATTATTAATTGATAAAATAATAAATGACTTGATGGCTTTGCGTTCAGCAGTAAAATGAATTTATAACAGATAATCACTTTTGCACATGAGCAGCTTTTTTGACATTTAATTATATATTTTTCTAAATGAAGGCTTCTGTCCGCACTGAGCATGCTCAGTAGGGAAAAACGAGACTTGATTTATGTGTGGACGAGTGGAATTGAGGGGTCTTTCCTACCAACACTGATAAAGTCTCATTTTTGCAGCTCCATTGGTGGCGCTTCTTTTTTTATATATAATTTTGTGAAGCAATCCCCTTATCGTGGTCTCTCAGCGTGTGAAGAGAGTGCTTATCTTCACGAGCCAGCAGAGTGAAGCCAGTTCCCCCAGGAATGATCCCCAGACAAAGACGACCCCGGGGACATGGACTCCACACCTCCCCGCCTCTGGCCGGCCGTATCCAGCACCGACTTGCCACCATCAATAACCTGACAGCCTTTTTTTTTTTTAATGTCTCAGTCTTTCTTGGACCTGCCTTCTAAGAGTCGGTGGACAAAGAGAGAGAGATGGTTTGTGTTTTTTACTGCCACGGGAACAAAAGCTGGTCAGCGGCGTCCCTACAAGAGGCCGAGGGAAACGGCAACCTAATGGGGCAGTAATGGTTCCTGACTACACTCGAGCTCTGAACTGAATGGAGCAGGAGCAGTAATGTGGGAATTAACAGGCTGTTTAAACCAAAGCATCTTTGAGACTGGATCCTGCTCAGGCTTCAGCTGGAAAGGTCACACCGTTATCGCCCATCACAGACAGCAATTAACTCTCACCTGTGGGTTTCCAGCTTCAGCAAACAAGCCCCTAAATCCAGATTTTAGATGACAAGAATCACAGATGTTTGATTTATTTCTGCTACAAAAAAAGTTTAAACCATGCTGAAAACAACTCAAACACTGATTTTATGAACTAGAGGAAAAAATGTCAACATGAATCTGGCTTAATTAAGTATTTCTGCAGAGACATGCTTTATTTCACATTAAAATATAAAATGTAGCTATTAATTTCCAATAGATTTAGTTAAAAATGTTTCCATAGGCCATGTTCTCGTATTTATTTATTTTTGTTCTAAATCTTAAGTAAAGCCGAACTTGATGAGAACATCACAAACATGCTGTTCTTAAAATTTAATATAATCTCAAAATTGATCATTTTTGTTGAGGGAATTTTATGGCAACATTCAACAGGACAGATGCTTAAACCACAGATGTGTTGCTTCAATAAAGCTTTGAAATGCTGTATTTCCTGTAAATGTCTAGAAAATGCAGCCATCATTCATGGACATATTTCCCCTGGATTCATTTAACGACTAATATACAAGCTGGGGACAACAAAGGTTTTAGATTTATACTTTCAAAAGTGTATAAAAGTTTCCAAAGGTTTTGGATTCTGAAGCAACAATGTGGAGCAACCATTAAATCTGAGCTTCTACTGACAAAAACAACAGAAGTCCTAATTGGGTCACTATCTCAAATTGCAAAGTAGCACAGAAGCAACTTATTTATTTGGATTTAGTTTGTGGTTTTTGGGTCAAGATGTTGCACCTGAGCAATTAACTGCATGGAGTTCATTTTTAGATAAATGAGTGCGAGTTGCAATTGTGGCTTTCCTTTCAAATGCTTCACTCAGGTAAAGTGGTCACCTGGTCCTGCAGGTGTGAAGAACAGCATAAAACCGTCTGCAGACCTGGAGCGCAGGCTGACGGAGGCAGAGAGCGGCGGCGCCTGGCCTGCAGGTGCAGCCCCTTGGACAGGGAGCAGCACCCATGAATGGCCGATTCAGAAAACGGCCCCCGTCGGGCTTGTTCTCCAGGCCCAGGGCTAATCCCAACCCCTAATCGGATTATGTAAATTCCTACTCTACACATAGAGTTTTATGGAAGACTGCATCTTTGAAACAACACTTGAAGGGTGTAAAAAGAATGGTAACAATTGGTTAAACTAGACTTGTTATTTTATCTGAACATAGGTTTGAAAGTGGGAGGCAGGGGGTGAGTGGGGGGGTAGGAGTGAGGTGTGGCTGAGGAGAAGTGAGTCAGACTCTGTGCCCTCCATGTTTCCTCTGTAATTTATGTGTGGCCCCTTGGAATCGCTCAACAAGATTACCGTAGTCATAACAAAACCCATATTGTCCGACTGTCAATCTGGATGTGGTATTTTTACCTTTTGTGGCCCAATCAGAGCAAATTCAAAAGCAGAGCAGCAGCGATATCAAGGTCTTTCCCTTGGTCGAGGGGACGGTGGGTTGTCCATGCCTAATGTCAGAGGAACAGAAAGGAATAAGTGTCCACAGCAGTGAGGGACGGATCAGAGAGAGCAACGTCTCAGTTTCACTTCAATAGGAATTCATCACCTTCAGTGGAAACCTTCGAGGATTAAATGAGCAACGAATCATAAAAGCAGCACAAATGGTCACTTAAAAGGCTGTTGGGTCCTGAAAGCACCTTCAGGTCGTGCAAATGCTGGACACAAAAACCTGCAGGAAAACATTTCAACCGTATCAAGTGATGACCTTTAAGAAGCATCATCGATTATTCACACCCTTTTGTTTAAAATTATAGAAAGGAGGGGCAAGGGGAGGTGGGTGGGTGGGGGACAGACACACAATAACACAACCTTTACGACAACGCACGTCACACAATGGGGCTCACTCTGCTATAAAATGTGGGATGGAAGCATGCAGCATTCTCACCCCTGCTCTCTCTCTCTGCTCCCCATCTCTCCCCCATCCGTCGCTCGTTTGGATCCCAGAGACGATGAGAAGACGCAGCTGAGCGGACACAGACACGGGAGACACCGTTGACCTGTGGACAACAGCTCTGCCTCTGAGATATCTGCATCTCCACACAAACAGGTGAGACGTTTACTTTACGCTCAGGAGTTCTCCTCCCTGATAACCAGTGAGGTCAATCAGTTATTGATCAAATGGGCATCATGTCTGTGCTTGCAGCTGTCATTTGGAAAAAAAAAAAAAACTAAATGGGTGTCGATGACCAAATTATTAATTTAAAATGATTATTAGTGTTTTTCAACTGGAAACATGATTATCTGACAAATGCTTTACGAGTATTCAAAGACAACAGAAGAGTTTAGATGTCAAATAAATATTTATAATTATTTTAAACTATGCAAATCTTGTTAATTGATTTTAAGTATGCAGGCCGGTAAAAAATGTTGCAATCATTTAAAAAAAAAAAAAAAAAAACAACATGAAGGTTTTTGTATCTGCAAAGCAAACAATATGACAAAATCAATTTAAAATATGTCAACAGATGAAACGAGCAGCGTTTAGAATCTGAGAAGTAAATCCGTCCTCATGATGATTAATCTTCCATCACTGTGCTCAGCATCATGACCAGGAAGGTGTTCACCAACACCAGGGAGCGATGGCGCCAACACAACGTCAACACCGCCTTCGCAGAACTCCGCAAGCTCATACCGACACACCCTCCGGAGAAGAAGTTGAGCAAGAACGAGATCCTGCGCCTGGCCATGCGCTACATCAACTTCCTGGTGCAGCTGCTGGAGAGCCAGAGCGGCCAGCCGGCCAGCCACTCCTCCACCGCTCTGCTCACCTTCCTGAGAGGAAACATGGAGCAGCTGCACTCGCCCGCCCACCCCTGGACCACGACAAGTGACACTGACGCTCCGTCACCTGGATCCAGCTGTGGCAGCTCCGAGGCCTGGTAAAACCAGTCCTGAGTTTAAAAGAAGACACTGGTGAGACTTTTGGAGTCCAACAGCAGATTGTGGCGTCGTGACTCATGTTTCGGAGCAGATGGACGTGTGTGATGCCACCAACAGATTATTTATGTTCTGCACGGGGGTGCAAATCATGGACACTTCAAATTTTCGTGTTAATGTTCCTTACTGCTGGTCTGCCTGAATCTCTGTTTACAACAGAGGAAAATTTTGTCGTTGAGGAAAAAAAAAAAAACACAGGATTGTTAAATTTCTCATTTGAGGTCGAAAATTAAAGCTCGGCCAAGTCTCCAAACTGTAGCTGTCTCTAAACGGTCGAGGGGACTCTTTATTTCTATCTTTTTTTAATTTTTCATTCAGTCAACATGCTGTTTTTCCCCATTAAAATCTATCTGGTCTTTATTATTATTAAAGTTATCTGTTTCCATAGGAATCAATTAAGTAAACTAACATTTTTCAGTTTCTCCTTGGGTATAAACAGAATTATACCCATCAGCTGATTACTGATCTTAAAATGAGATTGAACAGTTTTGACAAAACTGACAATACTCTGAATAATTTCACACAAATATCTTCTTCCAGAGGTTTCCATTTGATTTCTTTGTAATATATTTGCATGTCACAGCCAAAGATTATGAACTGATTGTCAGTCGTAACGAGTGTTGTTCTGAGTCATATACCTCTTTTCTAATTTATTTTTGTTTACCTGTAAAGAACATATTGTGTTATTTATTTTTATTATTTATTATTTATTTGGAGAAATAAATTGTTAATTATGTACTTTTCTGGATTTTTGTCAAACATTCACACCACACTTAACTGAGAAACACCGAAAGAGAAAAGGAGCAACTTTCGAACCAAATATCACTCAAACCTGAAAATAACTGAGCCTGTAATGTTTCACTTATAACTTCTGAACTGATTTAATACAGCGTTTTTTTTCTTTGTACAGAATAATTTGTGGAAACTCATCTGTCAGAATGTACAACTGCACAAAAGATCCGGTTCAATTACAGATAGTGTGATACTAAATTTGTTCGTATTTGAGGGAAAATCTCCAGACAAACACACAAGCAAACAAAAAATACCCATGTATGTTCAAAGAATAGGAAACCAGGGAATTTCATATCAATTTAAAATAAGTACAAAAACACGCAGTTTCACATCAGGCAACAACTGAGAACTGAGGTAAAGATCAGAATTGACACCTCTTTGTGCCTAAAAAGCTCAGGGATGTTTGCTCTCTGTGCTCCTCTGATGACCATGTGGACACAAAGCCGACCTCTGACCAGAGGCCGGAGAGACGAGCGCTCAAAGCTTAACTTGCAACCCCTGAGGTCAGAGGTCGCCATGAGGTCAAACACCGTCCAGTTGACCACTGTGCAAACAGTGGTCTTTAATGGGAGGAAAAGGGTCACGTTGTTGCCGAACGCAGCATTTTTGTGCGGCTCAAGTTAAAAATCCCAAAATGTAAAAAGAGGAGTTGAGACAAGAAGATAACCGACAAGTGAAGACTGGATCAACCATGATGTTAAACTTTAAGAACAAATGATACAAATGGAATCTGATGGATCACCAGAAAAGAAAACTCAGTATTATTATAAAACCATAATCTTAATTTTAATGAAAAAAAATAAACAAATGAAGAGCAAATCCCTGTTCTAACATTGACGCCTTTATTTTGAGTGTAAAATTGATATATCAGCCTCCGGTGAGGGACTGAAGGCAGCAGTTTTCACTTGCGTGCCATTTAAACTGAGATCAGGTATTTAAACGCTTGAAAGGTTTTTGTGATGGTAGAAAACACCTTCCCCCGTTTTCAGGCTAAAAAAGCTGCTTCGAATGAGCCGAAGAGTAAACATCGTATTTGCTCTGAACGCCTTAACGGAGGCTGTTAAACTCAGACTGACGGTGTGCAAACGAAGCAGAGGGCAGCTGGACACAAAGACTGTGGGAAGTGACAGGTGACTCTTTGTGATCCTCCTGAAATACTAAATAAAAGCATGTTTTATAGGCAGTCAGGGGCATTTACTTCATAATTATGAAGTAAATGCAGTAATTTCACAGTAACCTGAAAAGTTCATCATTGGGCTAAAAAAAATAACACGAGGCAAATCATTTTTTTGTGGAATGTAAAAATATCCAACGTAAACAGAAGAGAAGTGACAGCTCCTGTGTATTTTGCTCATAGTTTGTCTCCTTCTGTATTTACTGACACCACCCAATCATGTATGAGCATTACTTTAACTTATGTTTCCTGCTGAATTGGGGGGGGGATGCATTAAAAAAACAAATCTGTATGCCTCTCGCTCCCTCTGCAGAGTGTGTTTTCCTGATTGAGTATTCTGTTCCAAGCATGCGGGTAATCGTCTATTGAGAGCACATTTCCTTATCAGCGTCTAGCACACTGTCTGAATCCGTTATCACAATGGGCCAGATCAGTGCAGGCAGCCCCTCGCTCTCCCGGCTGAGGCGCCCGTAAAAAAGAATTTCTGGAGTTGGGTGCCAGCCGATAGGCCCTGAGCTCTTTATCCCCTCAAAGCCAATTCGTCCTCTGCAGGTTTAAATATCTCAGCTCAACCCCCTGCCCTCCCACTCCCATCACAGCACTCCTCCTCCTCCTCGCTGCAGAGGCCCAAGCCTAAACTCGCGCAGTAACCGACCTGCGACGTGGGAGTGTAGGATGCAGGTGCAGGGCTGGTTGGATGGTGACAGAGGGGAGTCCTCCATTGTTGGGCTGGACAGCACCCTCTCTCCTCTGGAGCACCCTCTGATGGGGGGAGCGCACAGACAATCACACATCCTAATCTGATTATGCAAATGTCTACTTCAAAAAGCAATACTCTGTAACCCCTCACCAAGTGGTGGGAGACGCTGAAGGAAGAGGAGGAAGCAGCAGGAATGTAGGAAGTAAACAGTCAATTTCTGACTAAATTAAATATGTAAGGCAAAAAAAAAAAAAACAAACATAAAGGCTCAAAGATTTTACCGTACAAATCAAAGTTGTTGCCATTTTTATCTTCTAGCTCACATCCTCTGCATCACCAGGGGACGTCTAAGAATGGAAACATCTACACTCCGACAGGCCACTGGCTCCGTCAACAAGGTTTGAATCCAGTATTCAAATGCTTTTTGTTTTTCCAGCCACTCCTGAATCCAGCGTCGAGGAGCATCTACGATGTTAATGACGGGGACAGAGCGCTCAGAGTTGAGGCTTAGACCCCCAAACAGTCAGAGACGACATTTCTCACCAAACCTATGCCACTTTTGCACCGCTCCGACTCAGCCCCAACTCTGCTCAGATCAGCCTGATCTGCACCGCACATCAGGACGGGTTCTGGAAGCGTGTCCAGAATCCAAAATCCTGCTAATGGACTCACCGAGTGAGAGTTCTACGACGAGTTAAACTCAATGCAGTCTGCTCCTCAGCTAAATAATTATTTTTATATATGAATATTTCTGTTCAGTTCCCTGAGACGACTTCTGTTGGGACTTGACGCTATATAAATAAACTGAAGAACAAGAACAGCAAAAAGAGGACGCCCAAAAACAACATGGATGGCATCAACACTGGCGAGATACAATGTAGGGCCACAGTATCTACTGAGAACTGCGCAAGACAGAGAAAAATGGCGCTTGGTGTCAACTAATGCAAGAGCCCACGTCGATGGTGTACAATAAGAGTTGTACTGAGATATGGTGAAGAAGAAGAAGAAGAAGATATTTTAGAAACATTCAGCTCTTTAAGAGATGGGAAATATGACTTTTAGTCATTTTTGTAGTTTTTAAATATTAACCTTTATTTACAATTATTTTCCTAACTGAAACATACTCTCTACAAACTCTTCAGTTTGAACGTATTACTCTCTTTTGGGTTTTGATTTATTTATTGTCACTCTTGCAGCATTTTTGACCACAGAAAGAACAACTTCAGAAACCTTTATCTTGACAGAGACAAGACTCCATATAAACACAGCAACTTTTGGTTTAGTTTAATAAGAAGACATTGATTCATTTCTCACACAATTCTAACCTTATAAAATCTTGATCATAACTGCGTGACATTTCTCACATTTGATCCCTCTTTAATGTTAAAGATAATCTAGAGCAGAACATCTTGCGGCTCTAAAAAAAAAGCTCAATGTTCATTTCCTTTTCTTTTTACCCAATTCATCTGCATTTTATTTTTGTTTTGCCACAATATCACAGACAGATCCTGTTCAGTGACAAACAGAATTAAATGAATTTTTGTTTGTTTTTAGCTTTTCTGCATAAAATGAAAACTCTAAATATAAAAACAATACAAAATGTCTTATAAAACAGAATATTGACCTTTAAAGCTCGAAATGTTGATTGTTCTTCTGTAATTTAATAAGAACAGAGGCACATTTTCATAGACATTCATACATATTTGAGTTCATTCAAAATGTAATTAAGTGGATAAAACAGTGTGACATAATGTCTGAGAGGAATGTGAACCACATTTATTTACTGTAAAACAAAACAAACAAACAAAAAAACTGCAGTGTTTCACCAGTGTGTAATTAGGGGAAAGGGGGTATATAAAAAAACAATAAAACAGCAACTGTGAGTGTGTGTGTGAACAAAGATGACAGAGGAAGTTGAGGCTGAATCCTTGCAGCAGTCAATTGCTGTATCACAGCAAACGATGTGTGTGTGTGTGTGTGTGTGTGTGTGTGTGTGCGTGTCATGGGGAGACCCACCTGGGGCTTTCTCACGTTCTGTTTACAGCTGTGAACGGTTCCAGAGACTGAGGCCCTCTGACCTTTACACCACCACCTCTGGGAGATGCAGGGGGTGGGAGGTGGGGGTCTGGGAGAATGGGACAGTGCTGCAGTGAAAAGTATCCTGTTTTATAGCATCATTGATAATAATAAATAATGTCATCACATTGTCATCACTGTATGTTTCCATACAATGGCAGAATTAGTCTCCGCATTTAACCCATCCACCACCAGCTGGTGCAGTGGGCAGCTATTGAGGGCGCACAGGTGTCATTTTGGGGATAGGGTGTGCTGCCCAGAGACACCATGAGGTATGCAGTGACAGGGTATCGAACCTGGGACTTTCGGATCCCGAGCCGGCTGCCCTGCCTCTACACCATCTCGGCCCCCATATTTAGGTTTGTACAAGCAGGTGATCCATTAGCATACAAGTAGTCAATTCAAAACTGAGTAGTGATGCTTGAAAGTTTGTGAATGCTCTATAATTTTCTGCAAAGTATATTTCTGCATAAATCCGGCCAAAAAAAATCATCAGATTTTCACACAAGTCCTAAAATTAGATAAAGAGAACCCAGTTAAACAAACTAGACAAAACGTATGTGAACCTCTAGGATTATCAGTTAGTTTGAAGGTGAAATTAAAGTCAGGTGTTTTCAATCAGTGGATGATGATCAGGTGTGAGTGGACACCCCGTTTGATTTAAAGCACAGGATCTATCAAAGTCTGATCTTCACATGTTTGCGGAAGTGGATCATGGCACGAACAAAGGAGATTTCTGAGGAGCTCAGAAAAACAGTTGTTGATGCTCATCAGGCTGGAAAAAGTTACAAAACATCTGTAAAGAGTTTGGACTCCACCAATCCACATCAGACAGATTGTGTACAAATGGAGGAAATTCAAGACAATTGTAACCTTCCACAGGGATGGTGGACCAACAAAGATCACTCCAAGGCGTGGAATAGTTGTCAAGGTCACTAAGGACCTCAGGATAACTTCTAACAACTGAAGGTCTCTCTCACATTGACTGATGTTGATGTTCATGAGTCCACCATCAGAAGAACAATGAACAACAATGGTTCATGGCAGGGTTGAAGGAGAAAGACACTGCTCTCTAAAAAGAACGTGGCTGCTCGCCTGCATTTTTCTAAAGATCACGTGGACAAGCCAGAAGACTGTTGGAAGAATGTTTTGTGGATGGATGAGACCAAAATGAAACATTTTGGTTTAAATGAAAACTGTTCTGTTTGGAGAAAGGAAAACTGCATTTCTGCAGAAGAACCTCCTCCCATCTGTGAAACATGGTGGTGGTAGTATCATGGTTTGTGCCTGTTTTTGCTGCTTCTGGGCCAGGACTTCTTGCCACAATTGATGGAACAATGAATTCTGAATGATCTCAGAGAATTCTAAAGGAAAATGTCAGAACATCTGTCCATGAAGTGAATCTCAAAAGAAGGAGGGGCATGCAGCAACACAATGACCCTCAGCACACAAGTGGTTCTGCCAAAGAATGTTCAAGAAGAATAAAGTTCATGTTTTGAATGGCCAAGTCAAAGTCCTGACCTTAATCCAACCCAGATGTTGTGGAAGAACCTGGGGGCGGGGTTACATTGGATACTGCAAGCAAAGATTCACATATTTTACTACTGTACTTACATACAGTACACTGTATGTAATACTGGATCATTTTCCTCAGTAAATAAATTATAATATGTTTGTCTCATTTGTTTAACTGGGTTCTCGTTATCTACTTTTAGGACGTGTGTGAAAATCTGATGACGTTTTAGGTCATGTTGATGCAGAAATATAGAAAACTATAAAGAATTCACAAACTTTCAAGCACCACCTTGATTTGTGACCTTGACCACTTGACCATGGATCTCAGCTGATAAAAGTGTACATAACACTCTGTCTAGTGATGATGCATAATGTCTATAAAGCTTTGTTGAATTATGTTAAGTGGATCAAACGTTAAGGGGTGGTACAAGAAAAAGTTTAGGTCTGTACAGAGACTGTGCCATAATATGTCCCGCCTTTGACTGGCATATAAAAAAAAAAAACACAACACTTTTCATGCTCAGAACTATGGTACAATTCATATTAGCAGCAATGGAGAGCCCTATGCATTGTTAATATGCACATGAAGACATCACCAAGACAAGGCAAAGATCACCTACCTTCCAGTTAATTGTTTACCTCACAGCTGGGTCATAATTCAGTGTGAAGGAGGTCTACCTGGTTAATTGTACCACTACCAAAACTAATCATCTTTGTGTCAATACTACTGAAATAAATTCATTACAAAAGAGAAAAGATACCATGAAGAAAACTTTAGCAGTGCTGGGTTGCACATTGTTTACATCAGTCTGTCAGTCATAAGGAGAGTCAAGTGGAGTCGCACTTATCAATGGCAAAGCAGTTAAAGATCCAACAGATCTTGGCCTGCTGGACTTCATCCATTCATCCAGCCATTATCTTCCTTTTGTTCTGAAGTCTGGTTGCGAGGGCAGCAGCTTGAGCAGAGGCCCTGTGGTCTCTATCCACAGCCACCTCTTCTAGCTTTTCCTGGGGGACCCCAAGGCGTTCCCAGGCCAACTGAGAGACATACCATATTTTTTGGCCTATTAGTCACGTTTCTTTTGCATAATTTGCATGCCCTGCGACTTATAGGCCGAAGCACATATTTATGTTTTTTCCCGCCATATTTATAAACCAATTTTTGACTGAGATATGATCATTTTCATTCATTCTTACTGAAAAAAATTTGAACAGTACCACTTTCAGCCATTAGATGGCAGCAGAGCAGTAGCAGCAGTAAGGCATGCCGTTGTATCATGTAATGGGTAAACGTGGCTAATGACAAATTCAAAAGAGTTCAAGACAAAAACGACTATATTTATTTTTCTTTACTTTATACTTTATTGTTTTTGTCTTGAAGATTTTTGAATTTACCATGTCCTGGATGACTGAGAATCTTCACCAGCTATTAATGACATAATCGGCTTGCCATAGTCTTCCACCTTCATTCTGCTCACTTCTTAAGAGTGACTGTCAAACCAGCTGAATTGTCCCGGTGAAATGCAGCCAATTTGACCATTAAAGTGCATTAAAGTTATTAAGTAAAAGTTCAACTGAAACACACTTGCTATAATTTTGAGCAAACAAATAATTGTTTTAGGTGTTTATTTTGTTAAATTTCAAAGAAATGAACAGCGGCTCATCCCTCTGCAGTTGCTCGCTTCCACGAATTGGCTTTTGAAATACAGCTGATTTAATTGTCAAAGGCATTTATTAAGGAAAAGTTGGACTGAGACACATATTTACTATAATTTCAAGCAAACAAATAATTGTTTTTAGGTGCTTATTTTGTTAAATTTCAAAGAAATGCGGAGGCTTGTCCCTCTGTGCATGCCCACCACTTCCGCAAATAGGGCTTTGAAATGCAGCTGATTTGAACATCAAAGTGCATTTATTAAGCAAAAGGTAGAATGAGACACACATTTACTATAATTTTTGAGCAAACAAATAATTGTTTTTAAGTGTTAATCTTGTTAAATTCTTGTTGAAGTCTCGTGCATGCTCCTGCGGCCACCATTTGGCAGTCCATTAATTTTTGGCACAACACCGTCCCACATTTCCTGGTTGGCAGCAGTGACGCGTAACAAACACAACACGTCAGCTGTGACACATAATAGATGCGACACATATGGCGAAGAAAGATTTTTCCATTTTTCCACTGATGTGACTTATTGGGTAGTGCGACGTGTACGACGTAAAATATGGTAGCCTCTCCAGCGTGTCCTGGGTCTTCCCCGGGGTCTTCTCCCAGTTGGACATGCCCGAAGCATCTCCCAAGGGAGGCACCCAGGGGGCATCCTCACCAGATTCTCGAACTACCTCAACTGAACCACCTGCTGGACTCTGTCTCTGCTATTCCTTGTTGGGTTTAGAAACATCCATCTATTATCTTTACTTGCTTCTTTCTTTTTGGGTCACAAGTGTCACTGATGTCCATATGCAGCGTCACTGTGTGAGAGGTGGAGGACACCCTGGACAGGTCTCCAGTCCACCACAGGGACACAGAGACAAACAAGACAATCATTCACACACTCACAAAATCCTGTGGACCTAGGGACAATTTAGAGTTACCAATCAGCCTAGCATACATATTTTTGGTCTGTGGGAGGAAACTGGAGAAAACCCACGCATGCACAGAGAGAACATGCAAACTCCACCCAGAAAGCCCCTTGGCTGGGATTTGATCTGGTAACCTTCTTGCTGGAAAGCAACAGCTCTACTAACTGAGCCACCGTGATGGTGGATTTAGAAATGAAATCTATGAAATCTGATCTCCTTGGTGACTACAAAGCTTAAAGGGAGGAAGGAGAGTGGCTTGTGGGGAGAAACTGCAAACATAGCCTTCTAATACATGAGGCTGAACAAAGTTTCTGTGGTGTATTGAGTGTACTCAAGACAAACCGGGACTGCTGCCATCAGGGTGGGCTGCAGAACACTGAGATCTCCCCTGCTTCCTTTCTTAATCTTGGATGACTATGAGAAGAAGGAAAAAAGCAAAGTCACAACAATCAATGGGATTTTGTGCAGTATCACTAGAATTAGAAACATCTTGCCTCAAAATGATGCAGAAAAACTGGTACATGCATTTATCATTTCTAGGTTGGACTACTATAATTCATTATTATCTGGGTGTTCAATAAACCCTTTAAGTCTTCATTTGATTCAAAATGTTGCAGCTAGAGTTCTGGTTAGAGTTAGCATTTCTAACATCCAAATATGTCAACAAGCAAGCTTCATCTTATATTAAAGATCCTATTGTTACATATTTTCTTTGTTTGTAGACTGCAGGTTTACTTGAGGTTCCTAGAGTTCCTAGAAGTAAAATGGAAGGCATTCAGTTATCAGGCTCCTCTCGTGGAACCAAACTTCCAGTTTCTGTCCATGAGGCTGACATATTGTCTACTTTTATGACTGATAAATCCTATAGTTAGGGTTGGCTTGGGTATCCTAAGCTATACCTTAAAAAATAATAACCTTTTATGTAAAATAAAAAACAGTGAAATTGAAGCCTACAGACTGAGCTAAAACTAAAGACTAGAACAGGAGAAAACAGCATCCCAGTCTCTTTCTTGAATAAGTAACAACTCATCATCCAGTTCTCCTAAAACTCACCAATTAAAAATAAAAGTTAAGGTTTTTTAAGGTCACTTACAAAATAAATTCTTCAAAAATTTTAATAAGCTTTAGATGAGCTGGTGGGTGGACCTTTTCAGCAGTTCCATTAATACAGCACTTTGAAAAAGTCTTCAAACCCCTTAACTTTTTCACATTTTGTCACACTGCATCAACAAACTGCCAACTATTTGCCTGGGATTTTATGTGACAAACTAACAAAACATAACTGTGAAGTGGAAGGAAAATAATGCTTTTCAATGTATGTGGTAAATGAAAACCAGTAAAGTGTAGCATGCATTTGTATTCAGCCGGCTTGAGTGGACATGGTAGTCAGAGCTACAATGGAATGGTTCAGATCCAAGCTTATTCATCAAAGTCCAGACCTACTGTACAATGGCATCAGAAGCATTTTTAATGTGTGTGTGGGGGGGGGGGGGGGGGGATCCTCCCCCATAAAATTTTGAAAAACTT
>JARVGS010001454.1:3887560-3901826 GCA_031762315.1 Hypsolebias antenori
CCGCCGGGGGGGCAGCGCAGGTGCCCGGAGGAGATGAGCTGGGACTCCTGACAGGAGCGGGGGTAAAGTTTGCTGTCTACCATAGTCAAAGGTACTGAGGTTGCCAACAACATGTTGAATATCCAGGAGGGACTGGCGATTGTACACAAGCACAGACTCAGTGCCGGGCACAAAACAAAGAAATAAAACAAACAAAACCAGAAGCGACAGTCTAATTTACATCTTAGACTGATCTTTATGCACAGTCACGAGTCAGTAACTGAACCAGGCTGTGTCTGTCCATCCATCCATCCATCCATCCATCCATCCATCCATCCATCATCTTTACCCACTTCTTCCTTTTTGTGTCACGGGGTTCACTGGTGCCCATACCCAGCAAACACTGTGCGAGAGGTGGGGGACACTTTGGACAGGTCTCCAGTCCATCACAGGGACACATCCAGCTGTGGCGGCTGTGGCTGAGTGGTTAGAGCAGTCGTCCTCCAATGCAAGAGTTGGGGGTTCAGTTCCACTTGCAGACATTGAACCCCTCATTGCCTCTGATGTGTGTCCCATCAGTGTATGAATGTGATAAAGCTCTGGTTATTCTTTGTACAGATCTAGTAGAGAGAGTGGGTAAATGAGGCATAGCTTGTTGTAAAGAGGTTTGAGTGTCTTTATAAGATAGAAAGGAGTTATATAAGTACAGTTCATTTACCATTTACATGGAGACAAATGAGACAAACAATCATTCCCTCTCTCTCTCACCTAGAGACAATTTAGTTACCAATCAGTCTAACATGCATATTTTTGTCTGTGGGAGGAAACTGGAGAAAACCCACACATGCATGGAGAGAACATGCAAACTCCACTCAAAGGCCCCTGGCTTGGATTTGATCAGGCGACCTTCTCCCTGAGAGGCATCACCTCTACCAACTGAGCCACTGTGTCACCCCATTTTGGCCAAACCTTGAAATATCATTTTGACACAATCCCATAAATGATCACAGTTTTTCTCAGAGTTTGTGTTGTCAATGACTCTCAGCCACATCAACTCAGCTTAGTGAGTAAAACTAACTGATGTGTGTGCTGCCCATTGTTGAGTAGCTATTACAGCCACCAGGAGTTAGATTTACTCCAAAAGTTCATCAGTTGTAGAAGTTCATCAATCACTGATTTCTCAAAGTGTCAGTTAAAGCCACCCAGTGGTTCATGAGATATTTTGCTAACAGTTGACATGAGATCATGCACAATATTTCAGTACTGACTGGGATTGTAATGTTTCCATGGTATGAGCAAAATGGTTGAACTTAGTCATTTCTCATTGTTGGTTGATCTTAGTTTAAGTCTCTGATCTGAGAGGTGGCGGGTGACATGACGTTCAAGAGATGTTGAGCCTTTAGTTGATTCTCCTCCACTGCAGAAGGAGAACTGTATCCTTTACAGTTTGTCTCTGAGAAACACTGGCTTTTAAACATTTTTATCCTATTTTCATTTTCAGGAGCTTCTCTTTACATTTTCTTCCCAGAATACATTTTATTTGTATTTACCACTCGTTGTGGAAGAGCAGTTCCACGTAAAATGACTCATCATAAATGATAAAAACTCAGGTGAAGACCTTCGAGTATCTGGGATTCTTGAAGCAGGAGATGGACCAACGGATTGGGGTCTTGTCCTCAGTGATGAGGGTGTTGCTTTGGCCCATCATGGTGATATCTTTTTGTTAAATCTTAAGATAACCAGATGTCTGACTGAGCCACCAACCAGTAGAAAAAGGAAAGTGATTATTTATTTATTTTTTATTTTTTAATAAAAGGTGACTGTAGAGGAACACAGGAGGGAGCTGATGTTCTTCTCTTTCAGGTTTGGAGCTGGTAACAGGCGGTTCCAGGATCTCAGAGCAAGGAGGCCAGGTAAATGGAGGATGGTGAGGGAGAGTGGCAGGGTGGACCTTAAGGCTGGATGGCAGATGTTTAGCTATTGTTATTGTCTTGTGTAGATGCAGACATAGGAGAAGGATCCAATGAGGACTGGAGATCAGGCACTGGCACGAGGCAGAACCAGGATTCATTCAACCCTTTTTTATACAGGTTAATCCCATTGAGCCTCTGGGACTCATTTACAAGAGAGACCTGAAGAATCAGAATCAGAATCAGAATACTGTATCTTTATTGACATTGCACCAGGTACAACGGGAATATGTATGCACAGTCATCCGAAAGGTGGACTAAGTGTGTGAAGCTGCAGGATGATGAGGAAGCAGATAACAGGAGCTACGAGGAGAAAACAAGTTTAGGTCAAACACCAAGGATCTGGACAAGGTACCATGAATGGGACAATGTTCCAGCTGAGTCTAGATGATCCAAACAGAAAGCTTCTCATTAGCAGACTGGAGACAGCTGTGCATTCAGCTCCGCCCTGCCACTCAGCAGCTGCAACAAAGACTGGAGAGAATCCCTACAGGTGAAGAGAGAGCTGAGTCAAAAGGCAAAGCTCCAGATCTACTGGTCCATCTCTGATCCAACCTTCACCTGAGGTCATGAGGTTTGGACCATGACCAAAAGAACAAGGTCCCGTTGGTTAGCTTGGAGCAGAACTGCTGCTTCATTGCATCGAAAGGAGTCAGTTGGGGGGGTGGTGGGTTCAGGAGTCTGACTGGGACCTCCTGGACACCTCCCTTTGCAGGTTTTCCAGAACTTGCGGTAAGGATTGAGCATCTTCTCTGGCCATCACGAGGAGCTCAAGAGTGTCACTGGAGAGTGGGAGATCTGGTTTTCCTCCAGAACTTGTTGCCTCTGGACCTGACTGCAGATTAGAGTCAATACATGGAGATGTAAAAACTGCACACTGTCTAAAACTATTGACCACAAGTTGTGGAGAAACTGCTCCACATACAATGATATACCACAGAAGAGCTGTGAGAGAGCCACCTGCCTGCTGGGTCACCAACAAATTCTGTGACTCAGCATTTCTGTAAAAAATTAGGTTTTCTAATTACTTGTGCCTTTTTGTTACACGGCTGCTGTTCTCTGATCTTATTTCAGCCAGATGTTGGATGTTGACCAGTTCTGAGTCGGCTAGCGGTGCGTTTGATTACAGCAGGACTGACTTCATGTTTTATGTCCTCACATGATGCTGGGAGCAGAGCGCTGCAGACAATAAGTGCAGTGTTCTGTATGTGTGTCAGCACTAGCTAAAATGCTACGTTCACGTGTTTCTCTGGAGAGGAAGAAGAAAATTTAAGATGGTGACGCAGATCAGGAAGTAAGGGAAGGACGACTGAAGACAGTTTTAGGAATTTACTGTTTGCAGAAGAAATAAAATTGTGATCAAATGAGAATTTCAAAATGCTCTGCCTCTGGTTTGACTGCAGAAACTTGGAGGAGGAAACTTCAGATGTCAGAAGCTGAAGGAGCAGTTCGTGCCATGTGACTCTCAGTCGTTAAAGAACTGAGAACAACGGTCCAATAACACGTCACGAGTTGTGAGTCAGTCGACTTTGGCCTGCAGGCACAAGTCTTCAACCACTGGAAACATCCGAGGGTTCCTCAGACCTCCTGGAGGAGTGTGGTCCTCTCCTAATGTGTCCTGACAGGGATCTGGAGCAACATGGACACCTGTCAGCTCACCCTCCTCTCATTTCACACTTTGGACTTCTTTTCAGAAAACATTTTCTCTGCTTTCTGCCACGATCAAAACGGATTTGTTTTCTAACATTTTCTGAGTTAAACAGTTCCATCTTGTTTTTGTTCTTTACGCTTAATCACAAAGTTTTGATGCGTTTCTTGACGTTGAACAGGGAAAGTTGGCTTTCATGCATCCCTAGCGTTAAATGTGCACATGGTGGGGAGCCAAAACTGTCAACAACAACAAGATCAAACTCAAATGCTCGGCTGAAAAATCCCTAATGACCCTACTTTGTTTTTTTATCTTCATTTTTATGATCAAGACAAAAACGAGTTGAGGCAGTTATTGAGTGAACGCTGAGTCAGCATTTTGTTCTTTTTTTTTTTTTTAACTTTATTTCAGCTCACAGCTTTATCAGCGAGTTCAGCTTTGATTCTCAGTTTTTAAAACTTATGGACTTTTTGAAAAGTTCAACACTATTCACAATGTTTTGCTCATTCAACACCCATCTATTATCTTTACCCACTTTGTCCTTTTGGGGGTCAGGGGGTCACTGGTGCCCATATCCAGCAGCCACCCTGGACAGGGCTCCAGTCCCTCACAGCTCATAAAACATTTTGCTCTTTAGAATGAGTATATGCTTGAATTTTAGCTACTGTTCTGCTGAATTTAGCTCTTAGCTACTGCCCCTATGAATGAGACCTTAGCTTTTAGTTACTCTTCTAAAGATCTAAGCTTTTAGGCACTGTTTTAATGAATTTAGCTATCACCTACTGTTCGGCTGCATTTAGCTTTTAGCTACTGTTCAGATGATTTTAGCTTTTAGCTACTACTTTGGTTAATCAAGTTTTTTTCAGCTACTGCTCTGCTGAATTTAGCTCGTAGTCACTGCTCTTATGAATGAGGCTTTAGCTTTTAGTTACTCTTCTATAAGATCTAAGCGTTTACTGTTTTAATGAATTTAGCTATTAGCTACTGTTCGGCTGCATTTAGCTTTTAGCTGCTGTTCTGCTGAATTTAGCTTTTAGATGCTGCTCTGAATAATTTAGCTTCTAGCTACTTTTTGATGAATGAAACTGCTACTTTTCTGTTGGATTTAGTTAAGATTTTAATTATTTAAGCTATTAGCTGCTGTTCAGATGATTTTAGATTTAGCTACTTTGATGACAAAATTTTTAGCTATTGTTATTTTCCCCCCTTCTACTTACTGTGTTACTGTACTGCAGGATTTAGCTTTGTTTTGCTATATAGTAAAACTGACAGAACTATAGCCATTTTTATTTTACTGTTGTAAGACTGACACGTGGTGGTATAGTCTCCGTCTGTCTATACATCTGTGCATAAACGTTCTCTCATCCTGCCTATAATTTCTGATCTGTTCAAGATGATTTACCAAAACCTGATACACATTTGTACCATCATTGTGCAAGATGTCACATAATTTTTTCATCACCTCAGCTCTAAGTCAAGGTAACAAATCAAGGTCAATGGTTGTAGAATGTATTTGCTTGTCTGGGCCATTGTCATAGATTGTTGTGTAATTATTAGTTGACGGGTGTGTAACGTGTTACATGTGGAATTCTTGATTTTTTTTTTAAGGTCAGTTGGCTGTGGTTGCCATCTTGAATGAGACTGACTCCAAAATGCAAATAGCAGCACATGTACATTTATGAATTGAATTATTGTTACTTACTACCAGTGGTTGATGTATGGGGTGCTGTTTGTAAAGCTAAACAATCAAAAATTAACAGCAACACATTGGTTTATTTAGCCTTTCATAAGAACAAAAAAAGTTTGTTTTACTTTCAAAGTCAGATTATCACCATTTTATTCATACATTTATAAATGTCATAGTTCCAAACTAAATATTTAATTTACAAGCAAAATATTTAGTTTACAAGCTAAATACTTATCTTGCAAGTTAAATATTTAGTGAGCAAATTAAATATTTATTTTGGAAATTAAATGTTTAGCTTAGAAAATAAATATTTAGGTCCTAGCTAAATATTTAGTTAACTAATTAAATATTTAGTCCAGGAATTAAAGGTTTAGCTTAAAAATTAAATGTTTAGTTTAAAAAATAAATGTTTAGCTTGGAAATTAATTATTTAATTTACACCTAAATATTTAGTTCACTAACTAAATATTTAACTTGCAAGTTAAATATTTAGTTTGTTAATTAAACTTATAGCTTGGAAATAAACATTTAGTTTGTAAAATAAATATTTAATGTGCAGCTAAATATTTAGCTTGCTAACTGAATATTTAACTTGCAAGATAAGTATTAATTTGTAAACTAAATATTAACTTGTAAATTAAATATTTAGTGTTGAACTATGACATTTATAAATGTATGGATAACATGGTGAAAATCTGACTTAAAAAAAAATTTTCCTTATGAAAGGCTAAATAAACCAAAATATTGCTGTTAATTTTTGACTGTGTAGCTTTACAAACGGCACCCCATATTGATGAGATATTTTGCCAACAGCCCATGCACACACAGTATTAGTCAACAACATTTCTGGGCAATAATAAAGACAGTTTTACAGGTGGTGTGTAAAGCTTCTGAAGAAGAGACAAACTGTCTCTTTTGTAGAGGTTTCATTCACTTAACTGTTAATATTTATTAGTTTTCCTGCAGTAGGAGTGCAGCAGAGGTTAATGCACCTCCTGGAGCCTTTTGGAGCTTGTAGGTGGCCATATCACCACAACCAGAGCAAAGCTGACCTGCATCCAGCTCAGTATCCATCCATAGTTCTTGGACATCATTTTTCTTTGTCTTTTCATAAGCACTGTGGTTCTACTGTGTGATTGACAGCTGGTGTCCCAGAGTACAAACAGGCTCCGGGTTTGGCAACAGAAAGTTTTTATTTTTTTTATTTTTATTTTTTGGAGCTCTGCAGCCAACGCCGTGAGGCTTGGCCAGCAGTCTGAGCCAAACTGGGAGCGCTGCAGTTATGGTTCTGTCATTCTGAAGAGTGTGAAAAGACAAGAATAGAGTGTGAGCAGTGAAGATACTGAGTGAATTAAAACAAAGAGAACAGAAAACAAAGCTAGTTTGAATTTGCACACAACATCCTACGCAGTGCAGGCTTTTTTCCACAGCAACTGAGGTCATCCCTGAGAGGAACAGCAGAACAAGCAGGGGCTTCTCCAAAGTAGACGGACAGAGACAGATGCAGATGACAGCCAACGTTTTTTTCCTCTTCTGTTTTTGAAGGATTATGTTAACTCAGAGAAACGTATCAGAGCAGAGCTCGTCAGGCTGTGGGGGAGCGCTGAGAGCTGGGTGGCATGTGGAGTTTCCTGGAGGAACATGGGATGTAAAAGTTTGGAAGAGGAACAGCAGCTGAAGCTGTCCATCGCCCATGAATCAGGCTGAGGCACCGTGAAGCACAGAACAGTACACAGGCCAGATGGGTTTATGGTTCAACTCTGAACACACACACACACACACACACACACACACACACACACACACACACACACACACACACACACACACACACACACACACGTAGAATAGGAACAACAAGCCCTTTACAGATCACACTGAAAGATGTGTACTTCAGGTTTTTATTACAGGAGTTGATCTGAACTCAGAATGAAACTAAATTGAATTCCTGTTTATCACCTCTGATGTCAGAGTTGTAAAGTTCCAGTGAGAGAACTTCTTAACATTTAAGAAATTTGTCACTTTACACCTAATTTTAATAATTTTCTTACATAACTGAAGCCTAAGTGAATCAGGAAGTGACTTCAAAGAACTTCCTGTTTGATGTTTACCAAAATAATATTTGTGTTCTGACTGTTCGTCTCTGATAGTGACTCAAAATTATTTTCAATCAAAAGAAACATCAGATCTTTCTGTGCTGACTGTGTTGTCAGCCATTTCTCTGTTCACAGACAGGAGCTCCCCTTTGACATCACTTCCTGTCTGTGTGCATGCACATACCTGAACAACTGTTCATCTCCGCTGCATGAATTCTTTTTACAATATGTTATTAACGTTATCTTTACAGAATGCATTCATATTTATTGTACAAATGTATGTCAGAGGAACTTTAAACTAAGATCATTTCATGATAAGAAGAAACAAACACAGTTTCTCACTTTTCTTACTCATACAATCTCACAATATCATGAGACAAACTGTGTCTCACACATTGTTAGATTTCACCAGATTTGTTAGTGATCAGATTATGTTGAGCATCACTCTCAGCTACTACCCCATCAAGTTTTAGCTTTGTGGTGATTTAGTCAGATGTTAAATCCATTTCTGTGGTGGCTGATGTTGATTAGCTGTTGCAGCCATCTTGAATTGGGGTGATTTCTAAAAGTTAATCAACTGTAGATATACATCCAGTGATTACTTCCTGAGGAGTTCATTAAAATTCATCAAGCGATTTATGACAAATTTTGCTAACAGACATTTTGAGCAAGATGTTGCACAACGTGTAGCGTTTGGACTGTTATGTGCTTTTAATTAGTTTTAACTACTACCACACCAAAGTGTAGCAAAATGACTAAAACACTGATTGATATTTATTTTTATGTTTTCTAAAATCAGCTGGCTGTGACAACCATCTTGAACTGGATTGGCTCCCAGCATTAATCAGGTGTAGGTGTAAGTTCAGTGCTTATTTTCTTGAGATTTTCAATAAAATCATTCAAGTTGTTTAAAATATATTTTGCAAACAGAAAAACACACCTAAACACACTCGCACAGACGTGAACAAACACAATCAGTGTTTTTCTTTCAGTTATGGATGATAAAAATCAGGTGGTTAAAAATAATTTGAACATTTTATCTGTTTAAAAAGGCACAAACAAATGTAATAAAAATGTCTATAGAAAACATAAATAGCATTTGTTTAGTCACTTCTAATAAATACAAAGTGAAATACAGTATTTGCACTTTTATGTTCAGTCATTAAAAATAGGCTAAATAAACTCAACGTGGTAGTTTGACACATTTTGCAGCTCTCTTCTTGAACTTGGCTATTGTTTTTACATTCTGAATTTACACTCATAGCCATTTACACAGTTAAATTATTCAATATAATCAGAGTTTACTGAGTGACATAAATATGTCTGTCTCAGTCAGAACTAGCTGTTTAAGGATATTCATTGCAAACTTTACAATCAAACTTATAAAAGTTTTTGTGACATATCAAATGGTGCAGTTTGAAAGTGTTTATACAATAGTTTGTGACTCCACACTCAATGTAAACAAAACACATGGCTGAATCTGCTGAAAACCATGTAACAGCGGAAGTCACATGAGTGACCCTCAGTAAGTTGGCTGTGGACTGTGCAGGTAACAAAAGAAGGTGGCATCAGGCCAGTGGAGAACCTGAGAGAAGATGTTGAGGTGAGATTATAAAAGTGAATCTGCTGCTAAATGCCCCCCCAAAAATAAATAAATAAATAAATACAAATAATAAATAAATAAAAATAAAAAAAGGAAAAAACTAGTAAGACGATGATAATTAAGATCAAATGGCACTTCAGATGAAAGACAAAATGTTTATACTTTTTGTTTTGTTTTGGTTTTTGAATGTCCAGATGACCAGACTTAACTATTTTAGATTTATTAGAATTGCTAGGGTTTGTTTCAGATGTAATGTGGGAGAAGGGTTAAAAGGGAAAAAAGGTGATAGGAGTAGAGAAGAGAGAGAGGTATAAAGAGAACACAAATCAACATAATTGAAGTCTGACTCTAGACCTGCGGAAAGAAAAAAGGCAAAACTGAGAAACCATAACAACAAACAGCATATGTATATACTCTATAATAATAGTAATAACATCATTAGAAAGTATTTTATATGGTACATGGTAATACAAGATGTATTTAGTGGCCACCACAACCCAACTGAGTGTGTATCTGATAAACAACTGAATCTAAACACCTGTGTGAGCAGCTTGTCACTTTAAGTTTTATCCATAAGAATGTTCAATAGTGGATGTGGAGACCCACAGACCCACCCCACAGGACACGATGACAACACAGGGAGGACCGGAGCCACAGACACACAGCGGCCCCCAAGCCCGGAGCCCTGGGAGTTCCCCAACAGGGACAACCGCACCTCCCTAGAGAGAAGCACAGGGAAGCACCGGGCGAAGCCCCGGGCGACCCCCAGCAACCACAATGCAGAAATCCCAGGAGGCTGCAGCGATGAGCCCACGGGCCCTGCCGGCAACCCGCCCCTCCAGATTGAATCTGGCCATGGACACCGAGCCCCAAGTCCCGAGGTCATACCACCCCCCAACCGAGACCCGACAGAGCCAGGGCACCCAGGCCCCGGCAGGCAGCCACCAGGGTGGGCCAGCGCACACCTAATCACCCAGCCCAGATGCCGAGAGCCATCAATGCATTGGCGGCAGGGCGGCCTGCCACCAGAAGGGTGCACGATAGGGAGAAGTAGACCCACCTTAAATGGGGGCCCCAGATTGATTCAAGAAAGGGGACCACCCAAAACCCAACCTGAGACGTAAACAGGCCACACAGACCACACCATACCATTTTATTTCTAGAGCACTTAAAACAGCTACAAGGCCAACCAAAGTGCTGTACAAACAAACAAACAACAGGCAACACATACAAAATGAAGTAAAAAAACAGTACAGAAATAAAATCATCGCAGATAATAAATATAAAGACCAAACACAGATCATCAGGAGTTGAAAGCAATGGAATAGTAGTGAGTCTTTAAATGGGATTTGTAAACCTAGAGGGAGGGGGCCTGTCTGACGAGCAGAGGTAATGCCCTGATCTGGACGTGCCAGTACGCGTCCTTCAGATCGAGGGACGTGAACCAGTCGTTTTGTCTCACATTCGACAGTAACTGTTTTATCGTCAGCATATGAAACCGTCTTCCCACAATCGACTTGTTGAAAATGGCCAAATCCAGAATCGGTCTCAAGCCCCCCGTTTTCTTGGGAACGATAAAATAACGGGAGTAAAAACCTGTGTTTACCTCCTCGTCCGGGACTCTGGAGACCGCTCCCTTCGCCAATAATTCTTGAATTTCTAGCTGAAGGGAGGACGTCTGAGCTGCGCTCTTCAGCACCGTTTCCAAAACTCCTCTGAACGGAGGTGGTTTGTGTGTAAACTGCAGCACATATCCTTTTTGAATCAATGCGTCCATCCACCGATCCAACAAGCATCTTCGCCGCCACTGCGCATGTCTCTTTGACAGCGGACGCGCGTGCTCGTGACGTTGTGTGCGCGTCATCAGCGTCAGCCATTGGGTGGCCTCTACCTCCGTTACCATGGTAACCCACGGGAGACCCGCCCCGAAAGGACTGGACGACGCCAACCGACGATGCTAACCGTTAGCGTGCTAACGGTTGCGACAGACTCACCAGTCAAAGTGGCGCTTGGTTCGCCGGCTGGAACATGCCGCTTGGGCGGGGGCTCGTTAGCACCTCGTGCTAGCCGTGTCTTCACCACGAGGGAGCGGCAGCCGCTAGCTTGCGCCGTTTGAGGCTTCGCCACATCACTTATGTATGTGATGGGCCTAACGGAGAGCGGTCTTGAGCTAACGCTACGAGCTAACAAAAGATTAGCCGAAGTTAGCTTACCCGATGTGGAAGGCACAAGTGACGACAAAGCAGTCGGATTATGCGGTCCGACGGCCACATCCGAAGCACCAGACACAACATTCATTGAGCAATAAAGAGCTTTATTTCCACTCAATTCAGACATGTCACCCGCGCCCCCCGCCGCTAGACAATTTTTCAATTGACACCTGCGGTGGGGGTCTTGCTGGACTTTACCGGGCTGACGTGGCCGACTCCTCGGGGCGTCGTGAGGGGTTCCGTATTGTCATTCCCGCTGGACGCCGCTGAACTGTGGCGGTGGAGGAGGCGGGGGGTCCGAGCTGGGGCTTGACGCCGAGGCCGTCGAGCTGCGATGTCGCTGCCACTGATGTCTGCGGTCCCGCCAGTCGTCAGCGCGCCGGGTGTGAGGAAGAGGAGTCATGAGGCCCCGCACTGACTCCGCGGTCTCGTCTTTTTGTTTGGACCCTCCGATGGTCTGTGCCAGGCTAGCTCCAAACAGGCCCTCAGTCAAGATGAGCCCCTCTAGCAGATCTCGCTGCATCCGGTCGGGCAGGGACGGTGCATGACGCAGCCAGACTGCCCGCTGCGCCATAGTGAGCCAGCTCGTCGCGCGTGACAGGCAGACTGTAGACGCCGCGCAGAGCTTCAGGACGACATCTGCGCACGTCCTCAGCGAGTCCTTGATCTCACTCGGCAGATCCAGAACCTCGGTCTGTCTGGCGAAGTGAGACATCATCAAAGCCATGTTGTTACACGCCGCCGCAGCCTGCATCACGCACTGGTGCGCGCAGTTGGTGAGCGTCAACGCTGTCTGGTCATGGCGCCCAGGTGGCACGAGCCTGTGGTCCCCTCTGGCAACCTTGGCTTCGAACACCTCCGCCAGACTGGGCTCGAGGGGGGGCATGGAAGGGAAACACCTGTCCATGAGCCCTTCGACTCTCGTCAGAGGAGCGTAGGTGAAGACTGGGCCCTTCAGTCTGGCGGGCTCAGTCCCGGCCTCGTCCCAGAGTGAGGTCACAGCTGGGCAACGAGGCCAAACCGGGTCGGGGAGGAGGGAAGAGGATGCACCGAACCTCCTGGTCAGGACACTGGGCTCCGGAGGGGCCGGTTGGACCACCGTCAGCCCGGTCGACGCCGCCACCTGGTGGATAATGGCGGGCAACACGTGCTTGATGGCCACAAGCGTGGGCAGCATCCTGGTCGTGTTGCGCGGCGGTGGGGGGGCGGGGGGAGCAGGTGCTCTGGCGCCCTTGACCCGCCACCGTGCTGGTCCGCAGCGAGTCCGGGAAGCCGCGTGGGCTGTCCTCGTCAGTCGCGGTTGACAGCTGGGCCATTTCCTCTGCCCCAGGCTGGGCCATCTTGTCTCCCACGCGTCATTTGTCGGGCCCGATAGGGGCGAAATAGTCGTGGCGACGGATACGCTCTGCTTCAGAGAGACGTTGGCAGAGACGGCAGGAGTTGTCAAGGGTGGCGTGTTGCGGCCCCAGACACCTTTCTCAGAAAGAATGGTTGTCGAAGTCCGCGATGAAGACGGTTCCGCACGAAGAGCAGACTTTCGTCATCTTGAACTTGGTCTTCAGGACGGCTGAATGATGAAAAGGAGGCGATCTCCCCGCATTAGCATAATATATAGACGCGGGGTGGGGCCCACACAGGGGGTGGGCGTGGACTATAAGGTTTTCAGCGGACGCGCGCAAGCGAAGCTGTCTAAAGGGCGTAGCTCATATGAAATAGAACAGCGTCACTTCCTTGACATTAGCATAGCTTAGCCAAAGTTTGAAGATTCTTTACACTCATAAAATGCGTTAAACATGCACAAAAATTCTGAAACTTAGGCGAATAACATTCAAGACAGGCACTGGGGCAGCGCCCAGCCAAAACAGCACTAACTGTGAAAACCAACGGACTTAGTTGGACCGGATCTGTTCAGAACCCAGCGACCACAACGTCAGAGATCAACACACTGACAAGTTTCACAGAAATAAGCTTGTTCCTGTGTACAATGTTAAAAACCATAGCATGGCAATTTTCAGCAGTATTCAAACGAATATAAGAGTTCTGAAACAGCATGACACGGCGGTCATCAACTCAGGAAGTCTCCTTATCTGAAGATGGATCACCACACGTCCAGCTGCTGCTTCCACCACAGCTTAAAAACGTTTTAAGAGATGGTCAGAGATATTTTCAGCCTTAAAGGAACAACAACACAGCTTCTGCATCATTCTAAACACCCATCAGCATGAAATATAATCTTTTTAGAGTCAAAAACTTGGACATTTTAAGCATATGCCATCCTGAAGTGATTTCATATCATAGATCACACAGAATTCCAATATGAATTAATCATTCAGAAAACCTGTCGGGCCACCAGATGTAATGAATATGTACTGGTAATTAAAGGAGCACAGAATAAAGTTATATGATGTGAATATAACTTATTTGAGCTCAGATTTAAACTTAATTGTTAGCCGTGGCTTGAGCTGAATTATATGTACCAGAATGACACGCTCTCATTGCGGCTTCAGCTGGACCAGGTCCACTTGGTAAAACGACAACTCCTTTACCTTTGAAAGACGATCGTCCCGCTCCAGTAATGGATAGGTCATCAGCATCAGAACGTAAACAGGTCCTTTGTCCAGTTACTTCCAAGCCGGTGGCAACCGTGTTTACCTTCAGCGTCATCTGGGTCCGCTTGACCGACAAGAAGTAGCGATCAGTTTCCTGGTTCGGCTTTCAGAATAAAATTTATTCAAAGGGCTTGTGAGCTAGTCATGCTCTGTGATTTTATGACAGCGTGCCATAAAATCTAGCGTGTGAAGACGCCCTTGGCGTAAGGCGTCGTTCACAGCCTTAGAAAGAGTTTTTTTTACTCCAGAGTGGTTTCAGGAGAACTCTAAGACTGAAGAGAAAGAGGAAGTGAAGACTTTTGAAAAAGCTTGCTTGCAGAGATATCAGTGCTTCACTGATTGGTTCCCAACAGGAGTGGGAGGAAATGAGAGTGATATCAGAGAGTTAGAAACTTGAAGGTTATTCAAAAAGTGTTTACACACTGAGGCCAGAAATGTTTGGAAATGAGAGAGAGAAGACGCCA
>JARVGS010001454.1:3984145-3997140 GCA_031762315.1 Hypsolebias antenori
CACACATACATACATGTATATGGTGGGGTCCATCTTGGATTTTGATGTGACAACACAGTTTTTGATTGTGACCTTCCTTACACCTAGATGCAGCCACACACTAAAATAGATGAAACGTTTCTATAATTTTTTTTCCCTTTGTTTTGTTTTGTTTTTTTGAATGTCCAGAGGACCAGACTTAGCTTTTTTTAAAGATTTTTTCTACCTGGATTATTGAGCATGCATCAGGGTAAAATAGATGTTGACACGTTGGTAAATTTTGAAGTTACCCAACGTTGACATGTATCCATTTATGGCGACATCTGAAAAGTTTGAAGGCATCTTTAAGTTTGACATGGCAAGCCGCTTTACAAAAGGAAACTTTTTTACATTTAAATGTAGCCACACACCAAAATGGAAGTCCGTACCTTGCTTATTGTTCAAGTTGTCATGCTCACTGTATGCACCGATGGATGGAAGGAATTTCCAGATCCCCATTTTTGCTCTGCGACAGGGATCAAACAGACAAATGCACCCACACAGACGTGTGTAACATTATCATCTGCCTGTGCCGTGAACGCTCCGGAATAATGAAAAGACTTTGAAGGCCTAAGCTCAGTAAGACAGTGACTAAAAGGTTCAGAAGCAGAAATTAGTGGATACAAATCAAATTTCCTCACAAAGACCCATTTGATGCTGTAATGGCAGGACACCTGCTGAGTTAGCAGAAACTGCTGCCTCTTAGCTTTTACTGACTTGCAATCAGAGCTCTGAGTCTAAGTGATGAATCACAAACACGCCTGCAGCTTATTTAAATTTCCAAGATTCTTGTCTGATCTGAGTGATTGCATTTTGTTTTGACTTCCCACCTTACGAAGCAGCTGAACACAGTAACTTCCTCAAGGATTTCTGGGCGGGAACAATTTTCCCATCTGAATCGTTTCATCTCTAATCTGTAAAAGGACAAATTCCACTTCAGCGGAGACACAATATTTGAAAAAGGTGCCAGTTGTGGTGGTGTGTGCTGATGCAGAACGCCCTGACCTGCCCACACAGAGATATCTCCTCAGGTCTTTGAGAGGCTGCCTGCCTGCAGCGTCTGGTGGGGGAGCATTTGGGCGACCTGTGTAGGAGGACTTCGAGGCCTGAGAGAGCAACAAGACGTCCAACCTGCACACAGCTGGCTGTTCTCTGCAGGAACAAAGCAGCCTTTGTAAGGAGAAAAACTGAAAACCTCAGGTTTTAGCACGCCCCGACAGATGGACCTGGTCCTGGATCATCCTAAAACATGAAATTAGAGTAACACCAAGTGACCTTGATCCAGGACACCAGCTACAGACCCCAGAGCAGCCATCGTCAGTTTTCTGACGCGCATTAAGGCGCAGGAGGTCACGTTGTTCTTTTATCTAATTTTGGAAGCAGGAGTGGCCGGTGTGTCCGCCAGGGGGCGTCCTTGTTCCGGTGAGGCTGGGGCCAGGCGACTTGCAGAATCAGCACAGTGACTGCTGATGAGCGCACGCCGACAGGATCGGACGCGGGTGGATTTTACGGGCACATTTTTAGATTTTAGGATCCGCTGATTTCACTCAAAGTGTCTGAGATGGTCCCGGGAGCGTGCTCACACGCACGCTGTTAGTTTGTTTTCACCGGCGACAAACAAGAAGGTGAAACTGCAAAAAGTTTATTTTTGGACCGCCAGCTGGTGACAGAGCGGCGGGGAGTCCTGCAGGTTTCATCATTACTACCTCACCCCTGCTGGTGACTGGGTGAGTTGGGGAGGGGGGCAGGGGAGCAGCGGCTATTGATTTAATGCTTATTTGCACCCTGCTCCTCTGTCCCACAGGTTTCTGCTCGGGAGCTGACGGGCGGCGCGTCAGAGCGCACAGACCACCTCCTGCCCGAGGAGCGCGCCGTGCGCCTTTCTGCTGCCGCTGTCCGCTTCAGACCACTGCTCCACTGGGAAACACTGGGGGAGAGAGTGGGGGAGAGGGAAAAAAAGAGAGCGACAGAGAGAGAGAGAGAGAGACCAGAGGGAGAAGAGAAACGCAAAGAAAAAGAGGAAAAACGGGAGCAGCGACGCAAATGGCGCTCATGGCAGGGATTGTGTTCACGGCCACCTTTCTTCTTCCTGGGATTTCTGCTCTTCTTGGTTCTTCGACACGGATTTACCCCCAAAATGAAGGTAAGGTTGTTGGGAGATCAAGAACAGACACGGACTTCAGAATACTCCATCCCGCTCGGACTCTGCGCGCGCGGAGCCGCGCGGCGCTTAATGGAAGAAAACGGTCATGGGCACCTTTACGCGCGGCTGCTTGAAAAATAAATAAATAAATAAAATAAAATAAAAAGTTTGAAAGTGGATTTAGAAGTGCTGTCCACATGTCCACTGGCCTCGGCTCAGGTTCGGGTCGCTCCAGCTGCTGAGAGCCCGAACAAGTGGCTTGGATGGATCCACCACCATAAAACTATAAGGAGTCAGCTCAGAATTCAGTGAAATATCACAAACTCTCATAAACAAACAGGAAAATAAAGTGAAGTGAATTCGGTGCAGGTTGGAGGAACCCGCTGTAAACGGACCGGGTCAGCTTTTAACGCACTTTAGTGTTTGGACCCGAATCTGAAACAGCAGCACATCCAGTCAAAGACTGACCAGAACTTACTGCTTTACACATTATAGTGATTTTAATTTAAAAAGCGTCGGATGATTAAAGCGCTAAAGGTTTTAAACTAAATGTTTTCAGTGTCTCCACATCATCATCATCATCACCCCACAGCCTCTTCATCCTGATTTGTTTGTAACCAACTCTAATAAATGCCTCTGCGCGTGACACAAACTGACTGTGGTTCCCAAAAGAAATCTTGTTGATGTTGAAACAACTCTCGTGCTCTAAGTAAATAATTTCGTGTATTAATGTTTTGAGCATAATTAATTGTATTTTCTGTCATCTGAGCGACTGATGAATATGGAATTTTACAAACTGTTCTTCAACGGGCTGCTTAAGTTTTATTTGCATGTGGTCCATTAATATGTCCAATCTATTAAAACCAACACTTACATTTTATTTTATTTTATTACTTGAAATACAGTATATATATATATATTTATTTCAGTTCTAAGGAAGTTTTTGCCCTTCGCTCCAATTAAATCAGGAAAAAAAAAGTCATTGTTTTGTTGTTCATATTAAATCATTGTCTGAACAAAAATTAACCAGATCGACCAGGAACAAAACATTTACAAGTAAAACAGGTTTTTAAACTGTTCCCTCATCTTCATGGTAAATGTTTTGTCCAACCTGATGCACGGCTTCAAGTGTTATTTGGATGAAAGTGAACCAGAAGGGATTTTTCCTCCTCCTGCTTGGATTAGATCTGCCAGAGCTGGTGCTGGGAGGACAGTCTGACTGCTTTCTTCTCCTCTTCTTGTCTTCCAGTCACGTTACTGGACTCCAGAGCCGTCCAGGGGGAGCTGGGATGGGTCGCCAGCCCGACAGAAGGAGGGGTGAGTACGGCACAGAAATGTCTCCCTTGTTTGGGGGCAAAATCAGAGAGACGATAGCCATTATTGTGGGAGGTGTGGAGTGAAACAGAAACACACTTTGGATGGGAGTTTGTCCCGGTGAACCCTGAAAATGATTAGTTTAAAGATATGGATAAATCCAGATGTAATATTTACAGGTTGAGACCCTGAGGAACACCTCTGAGAACCCTCTGAGAGCCCTCGCTCTCTTAGCTCCCCGTTCTCCCCCCTCCAACCACTCTGTAATGGTCAGATGCACGAGCTGATACTGCAGCTGGCGTCAGGTTTCCTGAATAGATGGACTGAATCAGTCTTTGTGGAGAAACTTTATATCCCTTTCCACCATTCAGCTGAGCGGGGAAAGGAACCTGGCAGCTGACGGAGGACCCTGTGGGATGGATGAATGAGGGTGAAAAGTGCCGTGGGCTTCAACTCGGGCTGCAGGACGGCCAGAGATAACCTCAGAGACAACCAACGAGCACCACGGGCCTGCTCCCAAACTTTAGCTGGGCTTCTGAGATTAGTAGATTTAAAATGGGTTTAAGAATGAAAGGTCCTTCAATTGTGCTGTTTACATTTATGCCTGAATAAAAACACTTGACATTAACGTTTAAAGGCCTAGCAGCATACCTCTTGCTGCCTTTCACTAAAATTTTAAACTTTTAAACTAAGTGTCGTAACCCTTTACATTATATTTTGAGCTACTTTTAGACCTTGTGAGATCTGTTAGCATTCAAACTACGTGTTGAGGATGAGTCTCAGTGACTACCACGCCAACATTTAGCTCAATATATCTAAAACTGGTGGAGCTAGAGCCAGTTTTGTGTTTGCTGATATTGATTATTTGTAGGGGCCATGGTGTCACTCCAAACTTTAATCAATTGTAGGTGGAGAATCAATAATTACTATCTGAATTTTTTTAAATAAAAATTTGTTTAATGGTTCATGGAATATTTGCTAGCAAACAAAAAGGGTGGATGGCAACAACATTTTAAGCAAATATATTGCATACTGGTACTAGGCCGTGGAACATGTGTTGCATCTCAGCTACTTACATCAATTTAGCTTCATAGCTGTAAAACTTGCTGAGTTTGTGTTTCTCGAGACTACTTTTCTGTGGCAGCCATCTTAAAAGTAAATAACATGTATGTACAGGACATGTGAGATGTGCAAACCAACACACCCACATACAGCCAAAACATTTACAACCTTTTGCCGTCGATGGAGAAAGATTGCTGCATTAGTTCCACTTTTACACATAAAATAACAAGCATAAGAGTCGTGTGAGATTTAGCAGCAGTCCATTTAGCACAGCTGTTGGAATCTGCTCACGAGCCAAATGAACTCAGGCTGCTGTTGTTACGACGTATTGTTTTACATATTAGTGTTTAGCGTATATCTTACATCAATTAGCGTACAGTTTGGCGTTCGTTTAGCATATATCTTAGTTTATATCTTAGATCCTTATATACTGTTTCTTTTCACGCTTTGTAGTTTTGCTATTTCTGGGTGTAACTGAGACCATGTGTACATCATTTTGTTCCACTTCATGTACCACATGTGGTGAAATGACAATAAACCTACTTGAACTTGCTCTGTGCATTTAGATCCTCCAATCGGCCGTTTTATCATAAGCAAGTGAGTGACGGGGCCTTGGCAGCGCCGGCAAGCCCACCTTCACCCCCTCATTATGACCACTCCATCTCATTCTCCCTCTTTTCCTGCTATCAGGGAAACGTGCAGTCTTATCTTTGCACCACTAGATTTCCACAACAAAAAGCCCCCCACCCCCCACCAGGGGGGTGTAAAGTGGAAACAATGGGCATTTTCTCAAATCTTACAGCCACAGCTGCATTTAGTATTATCCCTCCCTACTTATGGGAATTAAGGATTTAATCCTGAGTGTTTATGATTAGGCATTGAGTCAGATCTGGCAGCAGCCATCGCTCCCACCATCCTGTTGTTGATTTTGAACAGTCTTCTAATGGTTAAAAGTGCAGCAGCCAAAGATTTGTCTGCGCTTGTTTACAGTCCGTTTCAGTCAAAGACTCTATTTAAAACACACGGTTAAAAAAAACCTGAGCGAACACGCCACTCTGAGCCCCTCAAAGCAGGCTCAACGGTGCTCTGTCGAGAGGGGAACTCTATCATAAGTAAAACAAACATTGCCTCTCCGCAAAAACAAAGCCAAGTGGCTCGGGGTAAAATAACCCATGCGCCTCACGTCTGCGTCTCCCTCTCCACTTTATGAGTTCACGCTAACTTCAGTGAACATGTGGGCCTCAGTCGCCACGTTCTGCTCCAAAATGCAGATGTGGAGCAGGCCTGCACGATCGTTAACACCTGTTCAAAGACCATCTGCATCTTTGTAATAATGCAGTATAGCATTCTGTTCTTTTCACCTACTCCAGCATCCTCAAAATACGTTTGTGTGGGTTTAGGGGAATTGATTTCATACACCACTTTCAGAGTAATTGAACTGAAGATCAGTGAGGCATAGAGATGATTACACATGCTTTATTTCTGAAACTTAAAGAAATTAAAGAAGAAAAACAGCTTTGTTGTTCTGTAGTACTGGTAAGTGTTAACAAACCCATATAATATCATTCATAAAACATGATTTAAGTTTATGGATCAGCACTGCAGGACTCAAGTATTGGCTAAACAAACCAAAAGCTGCTTTGGGATGAACAAAGTTATATTTGACACAGCCTGTTTTAATATTCAGAGTAACTATTGTCCCTCTTCATGGAGCAAACAGGGAGACTAGGAAATAACCTCTTCTATCCATCTGTCAGTCCGTGCATGTTGTGACACAATAACTTAAAATAATAAGTGAGGTACTGACTTCCATTTTGGTATGTGGGTACATCTAGGTGTAAGAAAGGTTCCTTTTGAAAGTTGGGTTGCTACATCAAAATCCAAGATGGCTGCCACCTTATATGTGTACATACACACACACATATATGTGTGTGTGTGTATGTAAACTGGCCATTTCATTTGACAAAACTATGCTTTCTAGTTTTTATGTTGCTTAAAATTATAGTTTCCTAAAATGACAGGGATGGCTGAAAATGAAGATTCTATGATGGCCCAGAATACCATTTGCCACCCCTTGCCTTGAATATCCTACACCAAAAACATTAAGGTTTACTGTGTTCCCTGTTTAATTGCAGTTGTGAAAAATACTCATCTTGAAAACTACAAACATATATTATTCCAATCTGTTAGTGATGTTGGACATCACTCTACTGCTTGTTTTGTATTTTTTTTTAGATGTCTTTAAAGTTTATTAAACTTGCAGCGAAATCATTTTTATTGTTTCGGTTTTTCTAGTTATACATTTTCATGTAGGAAACTGAGTAAGCAGACAGAGTATAATTATGTGCCTTTAACATTTTAAATGTGCCCTTTTTCCAGTGGGAGGAAGTGAGCATTATGGACGAAAAGAACATCCCTATCCGGACATACCAGGTGTGTAATGTCATGGAGCCTAGTCAGAATAACTGGCTTCGCACTGACTGGATCCCCCGTGGAGGTGCCCAGCGTGTCTACATTGAGATCAAGTTCACCCTTCGGGACTGCAACAGTCTACCAGGGGTCATGGGAACCTGCAAAGAAACCTTCAATCTTTACTACTATGAGTCCAACAACGACAAAGAACGCTACATTCGCGAGAACCAGTTCAACAAGATCGACACCATCGCTGCGGACGAGAGCTTCACTCAGGTGGACATTGGCGATCGCATCATGAAGCTGAACACGGAGGTCCGGGATGTGGGCGCCTTGACCCGGAAGGGTTTCTATTTGGCCTTCCAGGATGTTGGAGCATGCATTGCTTTGGTTTCAGTCAGGGTCTACTATAAGAAATGTCCCTTATCTGTCCGTAACCTGGCTCAGTTTCCTGATACCATCACTGGAGCTGATACGTCCTCACTCGTGGAAGTTCGAGGCTCATGTGTGGATAATTCAGAGGAGAAGGAGGTTCCTAAGATGTACTGTGGAGCTGACGGAGAGTGGTTGGTGCCCATAGGCAACTGCCTGTGCAACCCTGGATATGAGGAGCGCAATTCAGAATGCCAAGGTAAAGAACTGACATTTATCTGTCGCTGTCCTAAAATTATTTTGTCCTCATTTGAAATGCATAGAGCAGCCTTATTCTTCAAACCCCAAGTACCCTTACAATATCCTGTCTCCCCCATCTGTGTCTCTTTATCTTCATCCCATGTGTTTTGTTCTCTTTGTCCTTCCTTTTCCTCCCTCAGTTTAACCACCTTGCACTCTGTGGGATGTTTTTATGTCCTCAATCTCTTACGATTCTTTCCAGCATGTGGCTGGAGCAATGGAGGCAATGATGACTGTAAATGGAGTAATTAGCAGGCCCACTGGGAGGTGTTGTGCTAAGGGACGTATCCCAAGAGAATTGATGAATCTAAGAGAGGGGGATAGAGTTCCAATCGGTTTGCACCACCGCTGTGTTTTTCACCCCCACTTGTTCTTTTTCCAGTTTCCTATGGAGGCCAAGGCTGAAAAAAAGGAGAGACAGCTTTAGAGAAAGAGAAAGAGAGTGAAAGTTTTATAATTCAAAGCATGTGTCAGAGAAGTGGAAATGCACTGCAGTGAGATGGGGATGAAACTGTGCTATTTGGTTGGGGGAATCACCTTTTTGTGAACAATTATTTTAATTGTCTTTGATTCCACACCTGGCACTTTGATAAAGATTGATGGTCATCTTGGGTTGCTTCCTTCAAGGTTTGTTTCAATCTTATCCATTATGGTGCCTTTAAGGTACCTTGAAGTACATAAATGGATCTTACAAGTACATGCTTAAATTTATGTGATCAAAAGGGTCCAGTTTTTTTTAAAGCTCTTCACATAAATTAACTCACTTTTTTTGTAGTCCACAATGGATAGTAGCTCAAGATGCATGCTGCAGTTTTGTCATAGAGCCCAGTAGCTATTTTGTCGATGACATTAAGTGTTTTGCTAGTCTGAAGTGGATGCCAATTTTGCCGTGATGGGTATTGGTATACACTTCCTGCGACCCCATCACCACCACACAAAAAAGCGAGTGGGCTGCAACAGTGAGGGGTCAGAGGCTGGGCACGGGTGATTAACAGAGAGACGGACCACTACACCTCTCCTAATTTACAAGAAGCCTTTATTTTGGTGGTCTAATTGCATGACAAACAAGTCTGGTGGTTTAGGGGTCCCACTGTCTGCTTAGGGTATAGACGGAAAAGGAATTCAGGCAATCACAGATGGATTTCTGGTTTACCTCCATGTGTTTTTGTCTTAAAAAAATAAAATGCATCACATGAGCTGCTTTTCGTACCGACTTTAGAGAGATCTGACCAGGTTTTATTTTGTAGATTACTTAAAAACGGGTGGATATGGAAACTACTTAAAAAGTTGTTACTTTGTACTATTTTCTTCTGCACTATGTCAAGCTAAAGTAGCCTCTAGTTTTTCAAAAACACTCAAATCCACAGTCTTAAACAGTAGACTTGCAATTAAGTTTTACTTACATTTTCCAATTTGCCTCCTTCTTAGTTTATGTCCAATTAAGATTAATAGCAGTTAGTTGCTAAAGAAAGCAATATGGATACTGATTCATTGATTGCATGAGTATATTTCAGTGTCTTTGAATTTGCCAGCTTTATTCTGGCATTGCTGCTTTCAAAGCTGATGTATCCATTAAGTTCACATTTCACTGCATCTGCTTGATTGTGTTTAAGTTAACAGTGCCAGACACTCCATTAGCATTTAGCTTCAATTGCAGTATTCACATAATATGCATTCCACATTTCACAGCAGTTGGACTCTGGTTCCTTTAGGTGCAGTTTTTGGCGTCAGTGTAGAAGAGCTCCACTGACTTAAAGGTTAAAAGGTGCTGCCCAGTGTTGGACCTCAAGTGCACTGATGAGCTGGTTAATAATCCCATGAGTGACAAGCTTTTATGGGAGAGGGGCTCCATTCCAGTCTTCTCTGGACATGTTGACCAAGAAGCTCAGACAGAAGTTGTGTTTTTTTGGGGGGTGGGGGTGGGGGGGGGGGGGTTCATGGGAGTGCTTTATAGTTTTATTCTGTTTACTAGAATTTTGACATTTCAGGCTCAAGTGAATAAGACTCTATACTTTATATAGTTTTATAGTTAGATACATACTATAGTTTTATAGGGTTAGATACATACATTTGTTTCGGAGGGAGGTGCACATAAAATACTTATATGAAAAGTGTGTGTTTGTAAGCTTGTGTATCTGTGCATGTCTTGTGTATACATGGGGCTACAAGGGCACCTTTGCCCCTGGTTCCCAGCCCTGGATGAATGGGATCCCCTCCATCATTGTTTGGGGCAGCAGTAGAGCCGACTGTGGAAGATGATGTTTGGGGAGAAAAGTGGGGAGAGGGGAAGCTGACGAGACACATAGAACTTGTATTCTTCTCCCCTGGCACAGGTCAGAGGTCACTCCCTTCTGCATCCATCTTACTGCTGTGTCTGACAGGGTCATGGATCCAGGATTGATTAAGCCGTCAAGGTTTTGACAGCTGCAGCGGTGTAGTGTGCATGTGCGTTCGTACTCAAAGTGCACCAAGGGTGACGAGGGTGTACTCCCAGGGCCAAGGGCCCCCTGATCTTAGGAGAGGGCACTCTGTCTGTTTGTATTTGGGATCCGTTTCCCTGTTAACTACCTCCCCCCACATGCTTGTTGGGGTTCAGGGAGAACTCTCACTTCTCACCGGGTGAGAGGGTTCCTACAGTTAGGCCTGCAGTGTTGATGAGGTGGTGGGAGAATGAAATGAGAGAAAACTTTGGTTGTTATTACACAAACAAAATTTATGTTCTCTGTCTTATTTTACAATAACTAAAAAGAATAATTCAGGAAATTTTTACATCATGTCAAGACAGAGCAACAATGTGAGAGCTTAAGAAAACAATTCAAGCCAGGATTGAGACACCTTCTGGTTATATCAGCACAATTTCTGAATGAACCGAGGCAGCATGGAGTCTTGAAGCAACCAACCACTGTTGCACCTTCGAGGTGTCAAAAGTGGAGTCGTAACAGTAAGCGTGAAGCGTGAGTTAGTCTGTCTGCAGGTTTTACTACCTAAAATACAATAAACTGATTCATTTGACTCATTGATGATAAGGCACAGCAACATGTAGTTGGAAGAATCTTGTTAACCAGAAAGAGGATAATAAAAATGATATGACAGAAAGATTCGTCACACATTTAATATATAGTGCTCCATGTCAACGCAGCTGAGATACAGTCTTGAAAACTCCAGTCTAAGCAGGCTGCAGATGTCTTTAGTGATTTACAAACAGTTACAGGGAACCTTAAGATGGACTAATATTTGTGGCAATGTAGAAGAACCTTGAAAGTACCTTTTGTATACAGTAGTCCCTCGTTTATCATGGGGGATCCGTACCCTGAAGCCCTACGATAAGTGAAAAACCATAAAGTAGGGATACAGATAGTCCAAGTTCAAGTTCAAATACACTGAACTTTATATTAAGCCTTTAGAATCCCTTCCCACTTTCTTGGGATGTTCTAACAGCTTAAATCTACATAATTTTAACAACATATGTTACTAAATTTTCTTACTAACTCTGCAGAACAGCAACAGCTCTGGTTCCGGTCCAACTCTGTTTTATTCCAACTTGCTTCAATTTCAGACTATCCTGCAGCAATGAAGCCTACAATCAGCCCTCCAAACTCTTAAACCTACTAATTTTAACAACATGCAGTACTTATATGTACAGGAGCTACAAAATTTTACTTACCAGGCTCTGCAGTACAGGAGCTGCAGCTCAGTTCCAGTCCGATCCGACAGATAAAAAAAAGTCCCGGTACAGCATGATGAAGTCCACCGCTCCATCCAACTTGATGTGCACGTGCTGCTGCCCAGGATTTAATCCACCACCTCTGGTCCGGTCCGGACCAGCACCATGCGACCGGAATCTGAATGAACCCCACAGCCTGTCTGTCGTCTGCTGCTCCCAGGATCCGGGTCACACTGATTCTGGATCAACTGTGGCCCAGCTGCTCAGCAGTGAAGATACAACTTGAAGGATGAGTTCAGCTTCAGAATTATTTGTGACTTCCTGCCAGTCCTGCGAGCAACAGAACTCACAGAACTTTTGACTTTGCTGCAAAACTTTCCCCTACATTTGCAGAAAGTAGTGGATGAAAGAGCAGTGATGACTGCCGGGAAGTGATGGTTTCTGGGTAATGTAGTTCTTTAGACTGGCAAAAACAGTGCAGGCTCAATGAAAGAAAACTACAAGAGGGCAGCACTTTTTTTTTCGGGGGGTGTGGGGGGGGGGTGGGGTGGATACATGTACAGTACTTTAAAAAAATGCGATCGAGCGAGTCCAAGAAAAACATACCGTGAAGTAGCGAGGGACTACAGTACTGTATTTGCCTTCATGCTATATTGGTTTGTGCGTGTTTGTCGACGACATATCTTGGTTGAGGAGTCAGCAGCAAGTTAACTGGTTCCATGTTTATAAGTTTTTGTAACAACGCACGTTGTTATCATTCTTTTCCTACCCTTTTGGCCTCGCATTAATTAAGGAGGAGTCTGAACTTTGAGACTTTTAAGCTTGATCTTGTCTATGTGTTGAAAGTCTGGCAGAAATGTGACGGGTCCAACAGCTGCACTTTGTTTGTACTGAATTAAATTGACCTGGTTCAGATCAAACTGAACTGTGGTTCTGTTTGACGTGTGAAAACCATTCGAAGGTTGCTTTGAACGTTTTAAACAATTCACAAGTTATAAATTGCTGTTGCTTAACATGGAATGAAAAGTTAAGGTAGCATTTGAGGAGAAGCTGAAGAATATCTGCTGAAACAAACTTACACTCACCCAAAACAAGAGACGTTTAGTTTTTCGTATTGGACTGCATGCAAACACTTTCTAACATTTTTCAAGATTCTTTTTTTTTTCTTGCTGCCACAACAAGCTGACTATCCCATAACTATCTGTCTCTCTGTTTGGTTTGTCTGTTAGCAAAATATCTCGTGAACCACTGCAAGGATTTCAACAAAACTCTCGGAAAGTTATTGTTGGGTATGCATCTACAACTGAGTAACATTTGGAGCTATCAACTTTAGCAACACAAAATGCTTTAACTCAGTCAGTTGACGAGATATTGAGCTGAAGCATGTTGTGGTAGTGGCTGAGAGTCATCCTCAACACATATTTTTGAGTGCTAACAGATCAAGCAATATCTGTGTTTAGACTTTTGAAATAAATGTACTTCCTTTTTAAGGAATGTTAGTTTTACTGAGAATTTATTGCTGCTGTTAAAATGTGTGGAGGATGAGTTCCATCAGACTTTCAGGCTTGATACAAGGCTACACACCCCACAGACAAATGAGGCCTACATTCAAAAAGTTTTTTTTGCTCCAATGCAACCCATCCATCCATCCATCCATCCATCCATCCATCCATCCATCCATCCATCCATCCATCCATCCATCCATCCATC
>JARVGS010001454.1:4417659-4430898 GCA_031762315.1 Hypsolebias antenori
ACACACACACACACACCCACACACACACACACACACACACACACACACACACACACACACACACACACACACACACATCTAAGGGGCTCCTGTATGTATCTGTTTTAAGCATTGACTTTTATCTAAAATGCTTTCTAAATCCAATGTGTGTTCTTGTGTGCAAGTGTTGCTTTTTCCATTTTGTCTATTGAAAAATAGCTAATATGAAGTCTGTAAGACACACACTTTTTCATGTGTGTCTTGTGTGAATTATGGGCGCAATTTCTAGCATGGACCAGAAGCGGTGTTGGTTTATGTGTGAACAGGACGAGCTAATGTAGTTTCTCCGTGCATTGCACTTACAAAAAGACCTGAAGCTCTCGACCTTGTCTTCTCTAAATGGCTTTAAGAATCTATTGAATCCTGGCAAGAACCAATGCTGACATGTTCCTGTGTTTGATTTTCTACATCGCCTTATAATCTGTCTGTTTTGCTACTTTCACATCTTTGTTTTAACTTGTTTAAAAAAAATCTGTATTTCTCTCTTATGTTTGTCTGTTGTTGATTGTCCAAGGAAAATCTACTGTTGCTGTTGTCGTCATTCTTTGTTTGTAGCCAGGTCTCCCTTGTAAATGAGTCCTTGAGGCTCAATGAGATTAACCTGCCTAAATTGTAGGATTTCCTGCTTCCTCCTCCAACAACCTCTCTCAGCAGCTAATCAACTGATCAGCTACACCTGCTGCCAAGATCCTACACCTCTGCTCTACTTAAGCCACAACCTGATGCTCAACCAACACTCGAACATTAATTGCCTTGGGTAATACTGTGACAGCCGGTAAAATCTTGGTTTGACTCATCTGCACTAACCTCTTTGCCTTCTTGCTCGTCCAGCTCTGCTCCTGTCCGGTCTCCTGCCTGCGTCTGGTTGCCAACCCTGCACACCAAAGTCACACTGAAGGACGACACTCTGACCATTCCACCATCCTCCCATCATCAATCAGTATTTACCTCACTGGACCTCCCACCGTCTCGGACCACGGACCCCTGTTGGACTCATATCTCCACAGACATCTGTAACCACATTCGACAGTAAGGTCAACCATTAGTCCATCATCTCAGTTATTCAAGAGGATCAACCAGTTCCCAGATATTCATCGCTCTCCTCTCTTTCTCCCACAGCCAACCCACCCCCGGCGTTGTAAATAAAATATATTTTTGTATTCCCTTGTCCTAGTGTTTTTGGTCTGCCATTTTGGGGTCCTATTTATCATACAATATGTTATAAATAAAGGTTGAATGAATTGTGGATTTAATTTAAACATGTAGGAACACCAGCTATCAGAGCTCAAACAGGAAAATATAATCATACTGCTGCCTGCTGAGGACGAGGGATGGAGGAGTGGCTGCAGATTACATCTACTAGCATATTTAGCTACTTCATTGACTCAGTACTCCTGATGGTGAAGCGATGAACAACTGAGAAGCTCTGAGGTGTATTAGTATCTAAGGTCAGTAGTGTTTTGTTAAAAGAGGTGAGACACAATCTTATTCACCTAAAGTCAGACACAGAGCCCAAATGAAGCCTTAAAGTCCTCCATCACTGAGCTTGGGTTAATTACAGAGATAATCATAAAACAGAAGATGAACTGTCACTGTTGTGACCTCCAGACATATGAAATCATACCTGATGTTCTTGTCACTGTTTTCAATCCTTCTGAGTATCCAACGTCTCTTCTCCAGTGGTTTGTTGTAGTCCAGATACAAAGTAGGATGCAGGTTTTCCTCCGTCGGCCGTTTGTTAACAAAGTGAAATGAGCTCACAGACTGATGTTAGGGTGGTCCCTTCACGTTCACATTTTTCAGACACATTCTTCTTAATTCCTCATCTGTAGGTAGGAGATGGAAACTATATCTCTTTTCACAGGAACACTTTTTGTTTTGTGTCCATGTTCAAAACCTTCTTGTAGCCACTGATTTAGTTTGGTGTAGTTGTTCTGCAGTCCCGAACACAACAGGTACCTGAACTCAGCACGGCTATTTTAGTAAACTTTATGGTTGGTAAATAAATGTGAACAAAACAAAGCAACAACAATAACAATAATCATTTTATCTGCTAAACTGAATGTAAATTACTTTCAAATAAACCGCAGACCATGTTCTGCTCCCATGGTTAACCAATGCTTACTGTTACTTCCTGTGTCTGACAGGAAGTTGTACCCATAATTATTTATATGGTAGTGATGCAGCAATAAGGTGGATATTTAACCATTTTAACTCCCGAGACCTCAGGGTTCATTTTGACCCAAGGAAAGCAGGAAGGTAATTTCTTGCTGAAATGTTCTTTTATCAGCAGTAACATTATTCCTTTTTCTGTCAGTTGCCTTTTCAAAGTCATAATGTAACATTTTGTGTCTTGCATTTCTGTTCTTGTATTGGAAAAGCAGGAGGGAATAATTTAAACAATCAAGTAACTGCAGTGAAGGGGAAAGAGGACCATAAAATTAGTGCCTTTAAAAGAGTGCTCCATTAATTTCATTGTACTCACTCCAGAGGCTGATAAAATTTCAAACAATGCCACGCAGAGAGCCATAATTCACATTTAGCACTTTGAGTTTAGTTTCATATCCAAAGTAAAAAAAGGGTTTCACTTCCTTCTCTCTGTGGAGGCCCACTATAACACATTTGATGAATTGGTCTCTGGCGGCCCTCAATTATTCTCACATAAAGGACTTCATGGTTTGGGAAAGAGGAGGAGAGACAGGACTGGCTTTTTCTGTATGTGATGAAGTAAGACTCCATCAGGTGGACAGCTGGAAGAGAAGCGAGGTGGGGTTCCAGGGGCTGGTGGATGTGCACATCTGTCTGCTTATGTGTTTAAATCTGTGACGGAGTACTTGTAGAGAGCTTGTGTTTGTGTGCTTTGGTGAGCGAGCATCCAAGTGGGCGTCTGCCCATTTTTGCATGTGGCTCTTGTTTGTTGAATGCTTCTTTAAGTGTGTGTGTGTGTGTGGGGGGGGGGGGGGGGGTGCAAGTGTGTGTGTGTGTGGTCACAGTTAATTATCAGGCAGGCAGTGAAGATGACTGATAACAGCCATCCTTTGCAGACAGTGGAGAGTTCACCTGTCAATGTGAGCTACCTCAAGACAGATGGACATCTGGAAGCCATTGGTGTGCAGCTGTAGGAGCTGGCCTCGCACCCTGCACACACATGCACACATACAGTATGGCTAAAGATATACATTTTTAAGAGCACACATAAATGCAGAGAAAGTTGACAAGAGCCATCATAGATCTGAGAAAAGGAGACACTGAGCACAGGCATTAATCAAAAAGCTCTTGTTCTTGGTCTCATTGAGATACATGAGCACGCTGCTAGCTAACCATGAGTCATTCTCTGCTTGGATTCCCCATTCTGAAGTGGCTGACTGAATAGCTGGCAGGTGCTTCCATTGCAAAAAAGTAAACCAAGCTGGAGGAAAAACCTAAAGAGCACAGATGATGATGCTGACAATAATGATGGAACGTGAAAGGAACTTAGCTTATGTTCAAATAGTCAAGGGACTGTCTAAACACAAGAATGACTTTGACAAATGTTAACAATTCTAAACAAAGGCAGCATTGAGCAACAGGATCATAAGAAAACCATTTAATGTGCTTATTATCCATTCATGGTATTATTTTCTCATCAAACTATGTATACTGCCTGTCCAAGAGACACAAATAAGAGATGTACAGTTGCATACCTTTTACATGTGCACTTTTCTACTTTCATGCACACAGATGGGCAATATTTATCTAACTTAAACCCATGCTAATGAAAAGATTGCTTTTTAACACAGTCCTGCTGTGTGAATGAATGAATGAATGAAAAGAGGATATACAAAGTACTTAGTTTTTATCATATTCACAAGATTTTTAACAATAAACTACACAATAAACTACACATTTATAAGCCCAGAGGGTTTTTTTTTCCCCTCACTGGCTCTGGAATGAGCTGCACACTTTCTCGGCCCTCTCCCTGTTTTCCTCCTGCTTTTTTTGCTCTCTGTCTGTGTATAGGAGCAGCTCCTATTTTGACACATCTTCTGCATGAAAATTACTGTTTTGGATCTGACCAACTGGACTTTCGATGCAAATGACAAAATCTTTTCAACAAAGCGACAGGATCCTGGAGCACCTTCATCTGTTAGGACAACACATTCATCTGGATATATCTCTGGGGAAGTGGAATGTGATGTGTCTACCTCTGCTGTTGATCAAGGATGCCGAAATTGCATATAAGTGGATTTATAATAACATGTTTCCTGTTTTTGGAGGCTCCTGGATTATCAACGTACAAAGAAGACAGCCACAGCTAATTTGGCCTTCGTCAGGCTGCTGCCTATGTGAAGGTTTGGTTCATGCTTTGAGGACTCAAAATCAGCTGATTTACAAGATAAACTATTAGATGAAAGTGATTTGATTTGCAGGCCACCTGTGATTTTGGGACTCGTCAGCATGAAAACGCCCTTGAAGAGGCTCGTAAGCATGGACCAGTAAAATGCACCCTAATCTGGCCGTTTAGGATCTTGGAAGTACCCGTAAGACTCAAGAATGACAATAAAAAAAAATAGTCTGCCTGAATAAATGAACAATTAAGGAAAAGCTTTGTCTATCGCATTCCCCCACATTTATAAACCAATGTTTGGCAGAGATATGACAGTTTTCATTCAATCTGACTAAAAATATTGGACACTACCATTTTCAGCCCCTAGGTGGCACTCGAGTAGTATGGCATGCCATTGTATTATGTAATAGGTAAACGTGGCTTTTAATGACATAATCGGCTTGCCATAGCCTGCCGCTGTCGTCTGCCTGGAGCAACCGTCATATCAGCTTCATCTTCCTGCGCCACCCGGGCAAAATGCAGTGAATTTGACCACTGAAGTACATTTATTAAGAAAAATTAGACTGAGACACATCTTTGATATCATTTTGAGCAAACAAATAATTGTTTTTAAATGTTAGTCTTGTTAAATTTTTGTTAAAGTCCTGCTGTGTACGCCCCTGCGGCGGCCATTTGGCAGCCAATCGATTTTTGGCACAACACTGGCCCACATTTCTGGGTTGTCAGCAACGACACGTAACAAACGCGACACGTCAGCGGTGACGCTTAATAGATGCAACGTAACACAAAGAGATGTATTTATAGATTTTTCCACTTTATTAGACATATTTGGACTGATGTGATTTATAGGGCAGTGTAATGTTTATGGTGAAAAATATGGTATATATTGCACTGCAGCCTTAAAAAAGGAACCAGTTGGGCAAAATAAAAACTATTCTCTCCTCCAGTGCTTACATCAAACTCCAGTCAGACATTGTTGCATCTACAAATTATAAGTGTAAAGAAATGATCAAATCCCAGCTTTTAATGGACATGCACAAAAGGTCTCACAACTGATTTAGAAACACTGACCTGAACATATTTTCTCCCAGACACATTGGGATCCAGTTTGAAGTAGTACCTTTAAGATCTGCAGCTCAAAAGAAAGCATTTTTTCTCCTTCTCTCTGTCACTTTTGTGCCTACAGTGTTTGTGGTAGAAGGTCAATTTTAATCTACAATCCAAATCAAAAACGAGGTTATCTGTTCAGAACTGCCAAACTGGATGGGCAAATTTACACAAACATATTTTTGGCATTATTTGCTCAGTGGATATTGAGAAGCAAATAATGGGTGTAAGTGATGTGCAGAAATCGAGCAAATCAAAGCTACTGCTGCTGTTTATTGAATGAGCCTGTCGAGGCAGGCGCACACGTTGCGCTGCACTATAGCATACTTAAATATGCTAAATAATGTTTAATAATAATAAACAGTACTTTCATTCATTCAACCTTTATTTAGGCAGGTTAATCCCATTGAGCCTCAAGGACTCATTTACAAAACTTATGTTAGCGTGAGATATATAATGAATTTCTCTGAGCTAAATGAAGCTATCTGAATATTATGTAATTGTAAAAGTACCACTGCCTGCAGTCCCTCCTCCAAGATGGCCGCTGATTGTCAACACCTGGCAGTCATCAACCTGATGAGGATCTCTCCCTACATAAGGCTACAGTCCAGTGTTACTCTTTGCTGGAGCATATCACCATCTCATGGTATTTGTGCTTCTGGCCTGAACATTGTTTTCTGAAAGAGTTACATTATTCACCTGTTTCTCTTGTCTCCAGTGTTCCTGACACATCGGCTCTGGTTCTCCTGATCCAGGCTTGGTTCACCTCGTGCTCTGACCTGGTTCTCTTTGTGACCCATCCTAGGTTCTCCTCGTGCTCTGTTCTGGTTCTCCTTGTGACCCGTCCTGGTTCTCCTCATGACCCATCCTGGTTCTCCTTGTGCCTTGTCCACACCAGTTGCCTGCCTTCCTCATCCAACTGGAATCTGGACCTGTTCCTTCTCTGCAACTCTCCAAAGAATTGAAGGTTAGACCAAACATCTCCCCTCAACCTGTAAGAGAGAAAGCAACATCTATTTTCTGCCTGTTCTCCTGCAAACCCCATCTGACCATCTTCCCCCTCTTTCAGGAGCTGCAGAGAAGCTTCGTATTATTATTCATTGCAAATAATAAACACTTGTTTTGTGTCTGCCTCTTTCCTGGTCTCATACTAATCTGGGTTCCTGATTAAAATGATGTGAAACATATTGCATGTTATTAAAGTTGAAAATGAAGACATCAGGTTTAATTTTTATTTATTTATTCAACACCACAAACTGTATGTCACACAAACACTGATAATTAAACTGAACAGACTATTAAAAATACGTTAACCGAACTGTAACTACATTGATGAACTGGACTCTGCTCTGTTTTCATCCTGGATACTGGTCCCACATTGTTCATCTGGCTCATTCAGGCTGTCACTCCTTTGCTTAATGTAGCTTAAAATATTGAATGGACTCAGAAAAAAAAAAGAACTGAGAATTTTAAATAAGTAGCCTGGGCTGAGCCTCGTTCAGAACCGGTTCGCTTCTTCTTCTTTCAGGAAAAATAAAAATAAAAACTCAGTTGGTTGTTGTGTAATCAAAGTAAACACAAGCAAATGTTATTAAGAATGTTGATTTACCTGTTGTAAATCAGCTACTGATTATCACGGAGTAAAGTCTGACATCATCGACTTGGTTCTGGTCCACTCAGCGACCGGTGTGGAGCTTGTTAGATGAAGCGGTCCCATTTGGCGTCTAAATCTGTCGACTCTTATCCAGAATCCTGCCAAAATCCAGCTTTAACTTGTTGCTAGGATGTTGTTAGCTGAGCTTTTAGCCCAGAGGAAAGTCCTTACAGGGAGCGGGCCCATGCAGCACGCATGCGCATTAGGCGAATGTACAAAATTCATAGAACCAACTAATGACCCGGCTATGGTAACTACAGCAGATTCGGTGGGGCAGGGGGATTCCTCCGGATGCATGTACAAACACAAATTTCATCTGTGTCAAAGTGAACCTTTTCCTCTAATTAACATATGAAAAAACCTTTGTTTCCCCCCACCGTATCCGTGTAAATAGGGCCTTGGTGAATCCACACAGCACTGGAGTGTTTATTGGTATTACCTTTTTATGATGATTTTTTTTTATGACTGTATTAGGAAAATCACTGTCATGTTCTAAATAAGAACATCAGCCTCAAGACTTTGAGAGCAGCACAAATTGAGCATTCTTAACCGCTGTCTTATTTCACAGAGATAAACTTTGTGTTTAGGTGACTTTACTACAAGCAACAGCTAAAAAGACTGCCAGTAAAGAGCATGAGATGCACATTCAAACATGTAGACTATAATTTATTATATTAATTTCCTGGTGTGCTGACAAAAGAGAGGTCAATCTGCTAGGATTTATCACACTCCTTTTATGTCTCCCATCCATCACATTTCTTTCTTTCTTCTACTCAGTTCTTGATAGCCAGGCATCAAATGGTCCAAACTACCCATAAAGGCTGGTTAAGTGAAACTTTAGTTGCAAACAAAACATGTGCCCACTACAGAACACCAAATAAACTCCATACATTAAGATTGTTTTCCACAGTAGTGTGTCTTGAGGCTTGAGCAAAACCGAGATAATTAAAAGGTAATAAGATAAACCGAAAGAGAAAAAACAGGAGCAGAAAGAAATCATGTCTGAAAATATAAAATACAATAACATTTGCCTGTCAGAAACCACTCATTTTCTTAATCATAGGTGACAAGTCATGATCCAAGGAGAAAATGAGAGGGCTTAATCCTGACAGTTCACTTTATATTAGTGGGACACATAATTTAGAAAGGATTAGTAAAGGGGGAAAAAATCATATTCCTCGGTCTGTCAACTGAAATAGACATATAAATTAGCCCAGATGAGCTCAATTCAATTCTGCACTGACCTCAATTAGCAGGAACTGATCCAACAGAGCAGAGTCAAAGCTTCAACTGAGAGACGGAGGTAAGGAAAGTGACAGGAAGATACAGAATGAACCTGCTAACTGGTTAGATTTCTCACCACAGGTGGTTGTTAACACTCCCCACCCCCCGAAGGGAAACTCATAACCCTTATTACAGCAATGGGAAGATGCAGTCCATTTCGAAGGCTCACAATGTTCTGGGAGCATTTAAAATGAGCACAATGGCTTGTTTCATTTCCTTCTATGTCCTTGTTTCTTTCTTTCAGTGTCATATCTTCTCATCTTGCCAAGTAGGATATTACCAACATTTTTCTCTGCATGTGTGACACTCTCCTTTGTGCTCCTTAAGCCTGATAAACTAAAGAAGATGTTGGGTTTGAATGTGTATCCCTTATGGTTTCACTCTTTTTTTTTTTTTTTTACCTAGAAAAAGTCCTTGTTAGTTGGCTGATCAAAAAAAAAAAAAAACTAGCAGTACCTGGACTTTTTCAGTACAAAAATCACAGTGTCTAAAAAATATTCACCCCTTGAAGGCTTTATGTTTTATTGACGTTAGGAATTCATCAGGATCGATAAAAAATTGATTTGACAATTGTTGCTTTAGTTTACGTTTGATGTGACTGAACTCAAATTTCTAATGAAATTAATGAAAATATATTATAGGAAATTATTGACTGCATAAACATTCATCCCCTTTACAGTTGTACATTTTATAATTTATTTATTACCCTTCATTAAATCCCATTTACCCTTCTGCAGAATCGCCGCCTTAACATGTAATTCATCCATCCATTATCTTTTACCCACTTCTTCCATTTTGTGTCACAGGGGTCACCGGTGCCTATGTCCAGCAATCACTGTATGATGGGCAGGGTACACCCTGGACAAGTCGCAAGTCAATCACAGAGACACATAGAGACAAACGAGACAAACAACAAGTCGCTCTCTCACCTAGTTACAATTTATCAGCCTAAAATGTATGTTTTTGGTCTGTATGAGGAAACCGGAGTACCTGGATAAAACCCATGCATGCACGGAGAGAACATGTAAACTCCACCCAGAAAAATCCCTGGCCAGGATTTGAACAGGATTGACCTGCTCGCTGAGAGGCGGCAACTCTAGCAACTGCTACATTGTGCTGCAAAATGCAATTCAATTCAGTGTATTTATATAGCGCCAATTCACAACAAAGTTGTCTCATGGCACTGAACAGAAACATATAATATGGTGGGAGGGGTTTAAGTATCCCTGTGCTCCTGGGAGCTAAGTTCATCAGCCCATGCCAAGGCCTCCCATGTCAAACAGACTTGAGGGGAGGGGGCAAACAAAGAGTTATTCAAAACTTTAATGAAAAAACAGACACATCAAGAAACTTTGCCTGGAAAAGGGAAACAGGAGCACCTACCTGGAGCCAGACTTGGGGGAGAGCTCGCCAGTGAGCACCTAGTGGTCAAGCTTTGGCTCCTGGGGCTAGGCCAAGCCTGAAAAAAATAACAGGAAGTCATCTCCACATGGATGCACAACCTGTGTGCGGGATGGTGGGGTGGGGGAGTTCCCAGACATCCATGGCCATACCGATTCCTGGTAGCATAGACTATCTCTAGGAACATGAAACATCACCTCACTGGTGGGTAAGGAGCTGGAGCTTGTGTGTGAGTTTGAGAGGTACCATCTAGATATAGTTGGACTCACCTCTATGCTCAGCTTGGGTTCTGGAACCCAATTCCTAGAGAGAGGCTGGATTCCCACCTACTCCAGAGTTACCAAGGAACAGAGGTGTTGGGCATGTGTGAGGACACTCACAAGTCCATGGCTGAATGCCTCATTGTTGGAGTTTTCCATAATGAATGAGAGGGTTGTCTCTCTGCAGGTTTGGGCTGCAGAATGGAATGTTTTGACTGTTATTTGTGCTTATGCACCAAACATCTGTTTAAATTACCCAGTCTTTCTGGAGTCTCTGGATGGTGTCTTAGGAGGGGTACCATCTGGCAATTCCTTTGCTCTACTGGGTAACTTCATTGCCCATGTGGGCAAACACAAAGGTTATATGGAAAGGTGTTATTGGGTGGAATGGCCTTCCTGATCTTAACCCAAAGGTGTTTGCTTATTGGACTTCTGTGCTAGGGATGGGTTGTTCATAATGAACACCATGTTTAAGCATAGGGTGGTTCATAAATATAACTGGTACCAAACCACCTTCGGTAAAAGGTGGATGATCGATTTTGTAATAGTGTTGTCAGACCTTTGGCCCTATGTATCGAATACTCAGGTGAAGAGAGGAGCAGACCTGTCAAATGATTATCACCTGGTGGTGAGTTGGATCCAGTGGCAGAGGAGGCTGCCGGACAGACCTGGTAAACCCAAACACCTAGTGAGGGGAAGATCTGGTGGAGCCCTTGGTCCATGTAGCTTTCAACTCACATCTTCGGGAGACTTTTTCACATGTCCCGGTGAGGTCAGATATATGAAGTCTTAATGGATCATTTTCAGGGCCTCTATTACAGTTGTGGGCTCCAGAAGTTGTGACCAGAATATCCCTGGTGCCTGTTGAGACAGCAGCAAAAGGATACACTGATGGATTACAGCGGTGATGGAGGCTGTGAAGCTGAAAAGGAGGCCTTCAGAAATTAGTTGTTCCAAGAGAATCCTGAAACAGTTGATAGGTACAGCGTGGTCAGAATGACTTCCACTGCTTCAGTGGATGTGGAAGCAAAAACTCTGGCCTGAGTGGAATTCAGGGGAGGCCATGGAGAAGGACTTTCTGTCTGCCTAAAGGAAGTTCTGGCAAATGGTTCAGCGACACAGAAAAGGAAATTGGACCATATCCCAGACTGTGCTTGATTTGGGTGGGGAACTGCTGACCCAAACTGTGGAAATTGTTGAGTAGAAGGAGCATTTCAAAGATCTCCTTAATGTACTCACCATGTCCAGCTTTGAGGAGGCAAAATCTGAGGACTCAGGAGAAGATGAGTCCATTACCATGGCAGCGATCACTGACATGGTCAAAAAGCTCCTCAGTGGAAGGGTGTCAGGGTTGAGTTAGATTCACCCTGAGATGCTGAAAGCTCTGGATGTTGTAGAGCTGCCATAGTTGACAAGTCTCTTCAATGTTGCATGGATGATTGGGATAATGCCTGTGGTGTGGCAGACTGAGGTGATGATTCCCTTTTTTAATAAAGTGGGACCAGAGAGTGTGTTCCAACTATCGTGTGATTATGCTTTTTGCCCTCCCCAAGAAAATTTACTTTAAGTTGTTGGAAGGGTGGCTCTGATCAATTGTCAAACCTTAGATTCAGGAGGATCATATGTCTTCCATCCTGGTCATGGAACATTGGACTAGATCTTTACCCTTGTGGAGGTGCTAAGGGGGTCATGCGAGTTTGCTTCTCCTGTCTAAATGTGTTTTGCGTATCTAGAGAAGGCTTATGACCATCTTACTTGATGTATTCTGTGGAGTATTCTGCAGGAACATGGAGTGACTGGGTTGATTTTAAGAGCTACCCAGTCTTTGTATAGCCAAAGTAAGAGCTGTGCCTGCATTCTTGGCATAGTCAAGCTTGTTCTCAGTGTAGGGTGAACTCCACCAAGGTTGTTCCTTGTCTCCAATCTTGTTTGTAGTTTTCATGGACAGGATCTTGAGGTGCGATCATGGAGAGGAGGTGTCTGATTTGAGAACCTCTGGGTTTCATATTTGCTTTATGCAGATGATGTGGTTCTGTCAGTGTCTTCAGGCCAAGACTTTTTGCATGCACTGGGATGGTTTGCCTCTGAGTGTGAAGTGGCTAGAATGAGAGTCAGTTCCTCTAAATCTGAGGCCATGTTTCTTGACCAAGTGGAATTCCCCCTTCAGGCCCGAAGGCATCTTTGCTTCAGGAGATCAGGTATCTTGTTCATGTGATACTTTAGAATACAGTGGGAGATGGTTTGGTAGGGCCTCATCCTCAGTAATGAGAGCATTGTTTCAGTCAGTTGTGTCAAAGAAATAGCAGAGTCAAAAGGCAAAGCTCTCAGTTTACTGGTCTGTCTACATTTCTACCCTCATACATGGTCATAAGGATTGGATCATGACCAAAGGAACGAGATGTCGGATACAAATGGCCAAAATAGACTTCCTTTGTAGGGTGGCCAGGGTCAGCCTTAGAAATAGAATGGGAAGCTTCATCATCTGTGGGGGTATTGGAGTAAAACCGCTGCTGCTCTGCGTCAAAAGGAGTCAGTTGAAGTGGTTTGGGCATCTGCATAATATGCTTCCTAAATTTTTCCCTTTACAGGTTTTCCGGACATGTCCCACTGATAAGAGACCCTGGGGAAATCCCAGAAGTCAATGAGGGATTTTATTTTTTATTATTTATCTTCTCTGGCCTGGGAACACCTCAGGGTCCCCCAGAATGATCTGTAAAGTGTTGCTGGAGAGAGGAATGTTTGGGTTTCTCTCCTGAACCTGTTGCCTTCAAGACCCATCAAGGGATAAGAGGTAGACAATGGATGGATGGAAATCCCATTGAGATTACAGATCTCTTTTGCAAGGGAGGCCTGAGCCTGAAGACAGACAAACAAGCATGTTTTTGTACTGCGGGAGGAAACTGGAGTGCCCAGAGAAAACCCATGCAAACACGAGGAGAACATGCAGACTCCATACAAAAAGAGCCCAGGTCAAAACCAAGGATTGAACCAGGACCTCTGGGCTGTGAGGCAACAGTAGAATTTTTAGTAATCCATACGATACTGTAAAAGATTCAGAGGTTTATTGTACATGTTTAGCTGTTAGTGAATCAAACTCTATGCATAGTGGCTATTATTTTGTATATAAAGGTGGAAAAAAAAAAAAAAAAAAAAAAAAAAAAAAGTAC
>JARVGS010001454.1:5513083-5524419 GCA_031762315.1 Hypsolebias antenori
TTTAAATGATTGATGTGGTCTGTGCAAAGGCCAAATATTAATCTACGGAGGCCAAGGCCATCGTTGGCTCCACCATTGCACATGGTGGTGGATAATATTGCTCCCTCCACTTTCCAGGATTCATCACTCTGCACCACCTTGGACAAGAAAAAACAAAAAACAACTACCTCTCTTTTTTTACACAGTACACAGTATAACTCGTACCCACTTGAATATCTTGCACCGAAAGCATCAAAGTTTTCTTACATTCCCTGCTCAATTCCAGTCCAGAAAAATACTCATCTCAAAAACTACAAACGTTCACTATTCAAGTCCCTCAGCGATGTGGGACATCGGCGTACCGTTTGTTACCCAGAAGTTCCCACTAAGATGCAGCCTTTCTTCTTCAAGGGTGTCCCAATCAAGATGATCTATGAAGACAATCAAAATACAATTCTATAAAAAGTTTAAATAAATATGAAACACAACATTAAGTGTTAATTTGATGTAAAATAAAGATATGTAAAAAAAAATGGAAGGATAAACTCCATATCAAGCACATCATTCCTCTCCCAGTCAACCAGCTCAGTTAAACAGTTTCCTTTCGGCGCAGGAGAGAGGTGCCTGAAGGCTGACAGCATTTTAAAGCTTAGTCCACAACAATGAAGAATTAAAAAAATGCTTTCATCAAACTTTGAGTGCAGTCTGTTGTAATAAATAAAAAGAACTAGGACTCTTTGATAGAATGCATGTCTCCCACTGCTTTTTATGTAAAAGTTTTAATCCAAGATCATCTTTTGATCCAAAATGGTGACGTAACTGATGTTATGTGTGTGTGGGATTGAGGCCTCTCAAGATAAGTTAGAAATCAGAGTATGCAACTGAGGATCAGTCTCAGCTACTGTCACATAATAATTAGTACACTGTACATTTGACTGTTATTGCCATTTTCTGTTTGCAGAGGTCTATTAGCTGTAGCAGCCATCTTGAACTGAGTGGACACCTAAAATAAACCAGTTACAGACATACAGCCAAAGATTACTTTCTGGAAGTTTCATTAAAATATATCCACTCTTTCATTAGATATTTTACTAACAGACAGACATAGTTGACTCCAAAAGGTAATGGCTAAGTTTTGAAAACAGATCTCATGCGATTAGTTAGCACTCATGATATGGGTTAGCAATGACTCTTAGCTACTACCTCACCAAGTTGTAGCTCAGCATTAGTGGAATTTGCTGAGCTATGGACATTTTTGTCTTTGCTAAGTTGATTTAATTTAGTTTAGATTCAGTTGTGTCGGCCATTTTGCACCAGTTGCAGATGTTTATTCAATGATTACTTTCTGTCAGTTTCAATAAAAATTGCCTCAGTGGTTCATGAGGTATTTTGCTAACGCTACAGACAGATGAACACAGAGACATGGACAAAAACTTTAGCAGCAGTGAATAAAAACGCAGCATATATCTGTAGGTTTGTCGGCTCAAAACAATCCCTGCAGCTCAGAACGATCTGCTTTTCCTCACCTCGCCTCCTAAATCTGTTCTGTTCAATTAAACTCAAGAGGGCAGACTGATTCTGTATGTCATAAGATCCCTGGTGGATATCAAACTTGCCCCAAACAAAGTAGATCTGAACTTTATTGTGCTTTTCCTGCATTATGAGTAATAGGAACCTTGTTGTCATTTACTCCTTTTTCTCAGACCCTGTCTGAGGAGCGGCACCGTCTGCTCTCATCCAGGCTGCAGGTGGGTCGGCCCAGGTGGAAGTTACTCCTTGATGAGATCGGAAAGAGCACTAAACAGTAAGTAGCAGGAAAATAAGAAAAGAGTTGACTGGTTATTGCAAAACGCTGAATGCCTCTTTATATCTCTGTGATTTCAGTAACCGAGTTGGTGTTTTCTGCTGTGGACCAAAAGGCATCTCCAGAACTCTCCGGAGACTGTGTAACTCCTCCCGATCCTGTGGCACGACCTTTGAATTCAACAAGGAGTCATTCAGCTGATTCACTGTCGCAGCTCGGTGGACTGGATGAATGAGTTTTCATTCATTTTAGGACAAAAGCTTTTCAGCTGAAGTGCGTTTCTGGACGTGAATTTCTGAACCTTTAGGCTGTCACGTGGCTCGTGGCATTAATAAAACTCACCAAAAGAATTCAAGACGAAACTTCACTTGCTGGGTGATCATCCTGACCTCCAGCTGAGGGCTTCAGCTGCTCCTGCTTCATCATGTGATTGTGTGAGCATGTGAGGGAGACTGGAGACAGAAGCTCACTGCTCAGTCTTCCCATAATGCTGTTTCTCTTCAAGCCTTGGTGCTACCATCTTTTGTTTCCTCACGCAGGATTCTAATGTGAGAAGAAAAATGTCTGACTCTACCTGCGAGGCTCCAACCAATACAGCTGGAGGGAATTTATCTTTCCCAAAGTTCAAGCGTCACTCAGTACAATCACTCAGGGAAGAGACAACGGACTGAAACACTGAAGCTACACGCACAATACAAGACTTTAAGATCAGTTTTCTTTTCCAGCCTATTTTGAAGCATTCAATTTCTGTTCTAGACCAATGAGTTACGAGGCTCAGACAGAAGATGGAGGTGTTATTTAGGGAGATGCTCTTTATAGCTAGGCCTGTCACGAAAACTAATTTTGCTGGGCGATTAATTGTCTCAGAAATCATTGCGATAAACGATAATATTGTTTGAAATTTAACAATAATTAATTGTCAAATTTTAGAAGAAACGTTGATTTGTTGGGCTGTAGTACCTTTTTTGATCACCTGATGGCAGTATAAGACTGTTTGACCCAAAGGATGGATGGATGAGCAGCATGTCTCTTTAAAAAAAGTGGGAGGGAGGGCCCTTGACTTGACATGGGCTGAAATGGTGACATGGCAGACGCTTGGTGATTTGAGCTCTTTAGCATAGCATTTTAATTTCCACACAAAGCCTTTAATTAAAAAAAAATCAGGAAACAAGTTCTCTGCATCTTTTTGCAGAGAAAAACAACTTTTTAGACGAAGGCACAGGTTTCAACTGTGAATTTTGGAGCTTTGACAAGACGGAGGTTTATTCCCGAGGTCAGCCTTTTAGCTTAGTTTCTCAGCTTAGCTGCTTTTAACAATCCAAAAATGTGATTTTGGACAATTAAAACAGATTTTAAAGAGAAAGAGGGGTCAGAGAAGAGCACCAGAGTTGAGCCTTGTCTTCAGTAGAAAGAGAGAAACGAAGAAACGATAATGCCGATAAATGAAAATGAGGCCGATAATTTTCATTCATCATGCAATTCATTGATTTATTGTTTATCGCGACAGGCTTATTTGTAGCTGAAGCTAAATATGTTTCTTTACCTCAGATCCACATTTAAAAAGTTCTTATCTATGTGTGATATTATTTGCATTTAGTTCCAAGCACATAGTCAGTTTCACTTTAGGATGTACTTTGTTGAACTTTTCTGTAGCTGTAGGAACTCCCAGATGAAGATTATTTTATGCCAAAGATATGCAGTGCAATGCACGCTGGCTGTGCATGTTGTGTTATCTAAATGTGAGATTCAAAAAAATATAGTATGTTTATTTTAGTCAGACCATACCTAAAATAACCGCAGTCAATGCTGATCTGCCTGCTTTTTTGTGATTTTTGTTTGGTTTAATCTTTTGCACACAGGAACAGCACTGATTTGTACACCATATTTAGCAAGGTCAAGAATATCTAAATATTATTGTGATCGTTGTTGAAATTAAAATTTTAATCATGCATTTGGACATGTATGTCCTCCTGCATTCAGCGGGGGTGCTACAGCACCCTCTGCACCCAGGGGCATTAATTTTTTTTTTTTTTTTTAATAATTTTTACAGAACATATTTCTTTTTAGCATCTAGTTTGTTTCTGTTTGTTAAATCATTCTGCAAGTGTTTATTACCAATTCTAATAGTAGTGGGTGAACCCTGATGATTTATTTTCTGTAAAATCACCTGTTTTGTTTTATTGTACTTTATAATAATGTTGATTCATCTTCAGTACAAGTACAGACAGAAACCTCAGTATTGTCTGTTTGGATGGTACTGGGGGATTTTGAGATTACCTGAAGGAGTTTCTGTTTTGAGTTCAGTTTTCAAAACCTGGTTTATTGTGTCAAGTGTTTGATTCATTTATAAGAATAAATGACTTCTTTCTGTCATAAGAGGAGGAAATGCTCCAGTGTTCACATAACGCACGCCATTATTCTTATTGTTTTACCAAAGGTTTGCTTTATATAAACTTACTTTACAGCTTTACTCAATCTGTTTTAATTTATAGATTTTTTGTTTTAATGTAAAATGTTTTAAAGGTCAGATGAACCTCTTTGGCAATCTGCCCATAGTATTTGTATCTATACTTTTATGTGTAACTAAAGAGTTAAAGTATTGTTAGTAGTAATGAAATTCTAGCTTATTGCAAATAATTTAATGAAAACTGAGTCTAAGTTTGTTTTGTCTTAAAAAAATAGCTTTTTTGTAAAATATTCAATTTTATGTTTACTTGTTTTTTTAAGAACAAATAAATATGGACTAAAATAAACTTTATTTATTGTTTCCTAATTTTACTTTCTATATTTTATTACATAACTTGTCAATTTGCAGCTGCTCTTTTACCAGCAACACTGTTTGATAGCAATATGATCTGCAAACTAAGCTCTAGTTTTATTAGAGAAAACCTTATTTTGAAACATCAGTGCCACACTTGTCAAACCACAGATGGTAACTAAAAGAAAAAATGTCAGTTTAGCTGTTAAATCAGACGTGAACTCAAAACCCATAGAATAAACATTTGACAACCCAGATTTCTGCTTTACAGGGACACTGAATAAGAAATCTGATTGACCAACTTCATCATCATCAAAATATAAAAGAAAATCGGAGCCAGTTTGATTCCTCTGGTTTTATTGCAGCAAGAACAAACTCATAATTCATTTTGTTACCATGCCAACAGGAGCCTTTGAAGCTCAGAGGTTTTAATCCTCTTTAGCACCATTGCAAACACACAGAAGAGTGTTTTCAGATTGATTTGGAGTTCTTGTTAAACACCAGACAGCTGCAAAGTTTGTACGTTTAACTCTAGAACTTTTATGGAATGCTTGAACAGAAAAAAATATATAATTGAAATTACACCTGATAAAGCAAATATGTTGGCCCCATTTTATCCCAAGGGCAGTAAAATATTTCACATTTTTATATTGTTGTGATTCTGGCTTATGTTGTGCAAGAAAGCCCAAAAAAAAAAAAAAAAAAGTTTAACAGTCTGACAATGTTAGATCTGACTTTTAATAATTTACATACCAAGTCTGTACCAATGCTTGGTAAGTATCAGATGAGCATGAGCTATAAGTTGGGGGAAGTAATGTAAAGGCCATGGATGTTTTCACTTACTAATGTTAATATGGAACCATTTGTGTGAAGTCAAGAGAGCCTGTCTACTCAGAGATGAGCCTGATAACTTCTGATGTCTTCAACAACTGAGCTGTGCAGAGGTCATGTCTTGACCTATCTCTGATAGCGGATATTTAAGCTTTTCCTAAACTCGTCCATGGGCAGACCTTGGAGCGGAGCGACATGTACTTTCTTGTATGCCTGTTTTCAATGCTGCACCCCTTGCAAGTAGTAAACCTGGATTGAAACAAACATTTTACTTTCTTGTGTGGCTTATTTGATTAATGAGTAGAGATGCACGATATTGGATTTTTGGCCGATATCCGATATGTTAAAACTTACTTGGCTGACAATCGAGACCAATACCTGTATGTTCCTTTGTCAGAACATATCCCTCTTATTTAGGCTTATTTGCTACAAAAAGTGTATAATAGCTGTAAGAGCTGGTGACATATATTCAGTAACAGCCATATGATATGCATATCACTTTGACTTATATTAAATGAAAATGTTATTTATTAGCATTAGTCACCTGTGATGCTGTCTCACTTGTGGAGGCTTGTTCCAGGTTCCTAGCTGCAGTGTGGATCCTCTGCACTCCTGTGCATGAAGGACAGACTTTTAAGTTCACAGTTTTTGTCCATCCATTGTGCTGTAAGACTAATCATACTAATGGAGCCAACACGACATCCAAATGTCTAGTAAAACTCACCCAACAAGTCATGCTATCGGCTATTAGCTTCCCAGTGACGTTTGAAATGACGGCTTGTAACTTGGGTAAGGTTACATTGGAAAAATATCTCTGACGGGACGATGTAGTGAGGCTCAACTTGCCACGGAGTTGTCATACAAAAATAGCGTCTATCGGTGAGATGGAATGGCCGATGTCCGATATTGAACTTTAACGCTAATATCATCCGATACCAATACCATGCCAATAATATTGTGCGTCCCTATTGATGAGTTGGTGCCAACAGTATATATGAAGTATGTAGCAGGCTGTATGTATCCATTTTCTATCCGCTCTGCAACAAATAAAACTGACCTCATTTATATTGTTTTAAATGTAGGTGACTAAAAGGCAAAGACATCACGCTCAGTCTTCAGTGAGATCTGACGAGGTGTGTTTTGTGATCTTTAGAAATATCTCACTGACTCTTTGGCATCTGCATTTGTTAATAAAGAGCTGTGTCAGATACATTATTGTACAGTATTGTTAAATGAAGTCTTGTTTTGGACTGCATCTCATTCAAAGACATCCTGAATAGTTTGTTCCTCGTCACATCTGTGCGTTAAAGCGTGGTCTGGTATGAGCCTTCCTCTGAGCTGCTCTGCAGTAGTGGCTGTCTCTCCTCAAAGCTCGCCGTCCTCTTCCTCCTCCTCCACCTCCTCCTTACGACAACAACCACTGCAGCAAGAAGTGTAGCGATCACAGCACCAAGGATCCCCGCCCCCAGCAGCCACTGCCAGATCTCCCTGGCCTGCTGCAGGGTGGGAGTCAGGAACTCCTGCACAAACCTCTGACCTGTGGTGAAGCAGACAGGTTCAAATGCTGTTTCATGAAAGGAAAGCCTGTAGAAAAATACACAAAGTGGACATGTTATGAACTGACCAGGGTCCAGCAGGTAGGCGTACTCGTAACCGAGAGCTTTGTTAGACAGGAAGTAGTCTCCGTTTCTGTAGAGAGGAAGGAAGGGCACCATGTAGTAGCCATCATTGTGACCAATAGGGGTATTGGCACGTGGGTAGATGGTCCGGGGAGGCTGATGGATCCTGAGCCAGCGCTCAAAGATACTATGAGGAGAAATAATTTTTAAGTATTTTAAAATTTTACGATTTCCCCTCACTCACTCCTGCATTTTTATTTTGAAATGACCGGCAATAAATGGGAGATTTTGATCCTACAGCATTAACGTGAAGTCTGGCCTTTGGTAAGTGTAGACGTATGTGTGTATGAGCTTTAGTGCGTGTTACCTGTCAATAAAAGCATGGTGCAGCAGGAATATGGGATCGTTGGCTGACCCCTGGACAGAGGACATGGAGCCGTTCATGAAGACGTGCAGGGAGTTATGCATGGTGCTCTGACCCGGCACCGCCATACCTGTCTCTGGACTCGCAAAACCTGCCGGAAACAGGATGAGGACATGTAGGCTTATCGCAGGAGTCAAAAGAACAACTATTACTGAAGTGCAGACAGAAGTGGAGCAGGAGGAAAATGCTGGGTTTGAAGATTTTGCAGAGAAAGTTGAGCTTAGTAGAGCAACATGAAAGAAATTGGTGAAAATATTTTAATTGCATTAGGAAGATGCAAAAAAAAAAGTGTAGAAAAGTGTGTAATTACTTCCACTAGCTTTTGCGTGTGAAAAATGTTAATAGTTGCAAAGCATAAAGTCTCGACCACAGGGCGTTATTCTCTCCCACAGAGACACTACACTCACTGAAAGGCTCGTTTGAAGCTCCAGTTGTTCTGCTGTCAGTCATCAACGCTTCCATTCATCACAGATACTTAACGTTCACGAAGTGGCTCCTTTGGAGCACCTCAAATAAAACATGTTTGTTTCTATTAATCCTGCATCACAGCTGTGATGAGACCTTTTAAAACAGGAGCCTCAAAGTGGCAAGAGCTACAATGTGTTTTGGATCGAGGATGATTAAATGTGCATTATTATACAACATGACAATGTGGGTGGGGGTTGCATACAAATGTACTTTTTTTTTTTTTTTTTTTTTTTTACATTTAAGCTTGCCATGTAATGGTTGTGCCCCATTGTGGTATGTCCTAGTCCTGTTCTTCATGTAATCAAGCTCTGCCACCTGTTGTCCTGCCCCAGGTGTTGGTGTTCATCCCCTCGTTAGTGTTTCCTTATATTCTGCGTTTTCTCATCGTTCTCCTGTCCGAGGATTATCCTTCATGGTGTCCTGTTCCTGCTCGTTCCTCCCGTGATCATCTCCTTATAGTTTTGCTGCCACGTCTGCCCTTTTTTTGTTTTAAGAAGTATCTTTTATTTAATCATCAAAGTCCAGCCTGCACTTGGGTTAAAACTACAACAGATCATCCATTCATCCATTATCTTTACCCTCTTCTTCCTTTTTTGGGTCATGGGGGTCACAGACGCCCATATCCAGCCATCACTTTGAAAGGAGTGGACAACACCCTGGACAGGTCTCCAGTCCATCACAGGGACACAGAGACAAACAACCATTCACTCTGTCACGCACATCTAGAGACAATTTAGAGTCACCAGTCAGTCTATCATAAATGTTTTTGGTCTGTGGGAAGAAACTGGAGTACCTGGAGAAAACACACACATGCACGGAGAGAACATGCAAACTCCACCCAGAAACCCTAATCGGGTTTTGAACCGGGGTAACCTGCTCACTGAGAGGCAGCAGCTGTACCAGCTGAGCCACCGTGCAACAACAGGTCAGTTGTGTCACACTAGTGAAATGTATAAAAAGCACAATTTTGACTTGTTCTTTAATTTTTAATTTTTTTTATTTTTAACTTCAAATCGATATTGACGTAGTGAGAAGTAACTGAAGAGTCTTTGGGGAAAGGTTTTTCATTTGCTTTGAACATATAGTTCAGACACGTTTGAGTTCCTATTGACTGATCATTACAATAAATATCTTACCATTTGTAAATAACTCTTTAAATGACCTCACTTTGGAGAAATTCAATTTATTTCTGATCAGACTGATGAGCTAACGACTAGTCAGCAAGCCGTCAAGACTGCTCCTGTATTTTAACAGTCCATCCTCAAAAATACTTTGAAACTGTTTTATTATCTTCACATTGTTGTCAGTTTCTAAATACAGTACAGTTATTTTAGAGCATGTTACTACTGGAAGTGCTACAGCTAGCTGCTGCAGCTAAAAACATTTCCAAATAACTATAAAATTTTATTACATTCAATTCGGTTTATTCATGTAGAGCCCAGTCACAACAGAAGTTGTCTCAGGGCACTGAACAGAAACATCAAATTTAGAAAGAAATTTAGATACAACTTTGAAAATATTCTCTAAGCTGAGGTCAGGCAAACAACAGCAGGTAAGATACTATTTGTTCAGAATGTTTCCACAGAACCTCCTTAGAAAAGACTGGAAGTACTGTATTTTTACATTTCTTTTGATAGAGGTAAAATAAAATTGCTACAGGAGTTAGTTTTTAATAACTGACCATGAAAAAGACTATCCTGTACAAACCTGAACCTGGAGGAAGAATTTTGAAATAATGCAAACATCATGTTAAAAAAAAAAAGGTTTTCACAAACTACCGACAAATATACGGTAATGCTGTATATTTCCCATTAAATGTTTAAATTGAATTTTTGTGGTTTTGTGGCCATTTTGAACATCTCTTGTTGAGCACATTCAGTTATTTTTAAATTTTGTCTTTAAGTATCAATGTTTTACAATTTATTGAACAGAGTTTCTTATTACAGTGTAATTAAAAATGGGACATTTTTACTTTTCTATCCAAAGTAAAAACATTAAAAAAAAAAATCTAAAAAGCTAAGTCTGGTCCTCTGGACATTCAAAAAACAAAACAAAATGAATGTCCAGAGGACCAGACTTAGCTTTTTTAGATTTTTCTACCAGGATTATTGAGCATGCATCAGGGTGTTAAAAAAAAAACTACAACTCAAACTGTCCTCCATATGTAAAGCTCAGCATCTATTCTCTTCTGTGCCAGTCCTTCTTTTGTCTGTTTACTCTTCTTCCCTTTTCATCAACAGATTCAGAGGGCCACCTGCATCATGAAGGACCCCACTCACCCAGCACATACTCTTTTTGCCCCACTCCCCTCAGGAAGGAGGTTGAGGAGCATTAAGTGTAGAACCACTAGACTGAGGAACAGCTTCTACCCTGAGGCTGTTAGACTCATGAACATCTAACCAGGAGAATCACTGTGATGACACTTTAATGGGTGATATGGGCTGTTGACTATTCATGCTGCTGATTTATTTCATGCTGCTGCTGATTTATTTCACGTTGCTGTGTTCTTTCGTGCTCAGCTGCTCACACAGACTCATGTTCGTGCTGCTGTTGTTCTGTTGTGTTTTGCACTAATAGTGTTTGGCGTATTCTTAGTTTAGTGTATTTCTTTGTTCATATCTTACATCTTATTACTGTTTTCTTTACATTTTATACTTTGTTGGATGTAACTGGGACCTTGCGTTCACAATTTCGTTCCACCTCATGTACCACATGTGGTGCGAACGACAAATAAAGAAACTTTGACTTTGACTTTAATACACACAACGGTGTAACAAATGGTGCACCCCAACACGTCACGGTAAAGGAGCCGGTCTACAGCCCCGACACTGAACTGATGGCAACTGGCCTCAGACCATATTATCTTCCACACGAGTTTCCACACGCCATCATTCTCCGTGTTTACATCATCATCATCTCCACCACTGCCAGACTTCAGTCTCAGCACCCTGATGCCTTCATGGCTATTTCTGGTGATTTTAATCAAGTCACAATGAACTCGACCTTGCCCAAATCATGACTGTAAAATGAGGGGAAATAAAACACCGGATCTGCTGTATGCTAATGTGAAGGAGGCATACAGGGCCATAGCTCTCTCCCCCACCCCCCACCCCCCACCACCAAAAAAAAAAAAAAAATCAGACCACAGTGTAGTTTACCTCAGAAGGCTATGGAGACGCTGCAGGGCTGCTTTGAGGCAACTGACTGGGATGTTTTCTGTGATGAACATGGACAGGACATTCATTCATTCATTCATTCATTCATTCATTCATTCATTCATTCAACCTTTATTTAAACAGATACGTCACACTGAGCCTCGAAGACTCATCTACAAGTGAGATCTGATGGACAGACAATAAAAGTGGTAAAAAATGACACACAGGGTTTGGAGACAAAAAAAAATTCCTAACACATTTTTGACCTCTGCTTGAAGGTCATAAATGTGGTAATGAA
>JARVGS010001454.1:5631640-5642044 GCA_031762315.1 Hypsolebias antenori
GGATTTGCCCCCCCCCCCCCCCCCCCCAGGCTTGAAGCCCAGGTTAATGCCAGGTTACTCATGAATTACAGTCCAAGGCAATTTTCTGTAATGGCCCCACTTAAGAAAGCAGTTATGGTCTTTGTGTATTTGAACGCTCTGAGAGATTTATTATCTGTATTCCCTTGAATGTACTTGACGTTTTTTTCTGACCCCAACGTGAACTGTAGAAAACTGCCTAATGGAGACGTGACAAAGGAGGTGAGGGTACGGAGTGGAAAAAGAAGAATACATAAAATGAAAGTGATGAATGGAGACATAAATGCGGAGCTGAAATGATGTCAAATAAAAAGAGGACCAAAGAAGTATTGTGAAAAAGGGAGAACATTACAGCTCTTGCACCCATCTTTTCAGACCATCCAGTTATCCACTGTGACAAGGACCCGATCAAAGCACTCAAAAGGAGTGACACATATCCTCTTGTCTGAGAAAAAAAAGGACAGGAACACATTATCATGTGTCAGCAGGTTACTCCAGCTCACCCTGCTTGGCAAGCAAGATTTCAATCACACTCATAAGAAAAATGTCAGGAGTGTTTCAGTCTTTGCTCCCCTTATTCCTGCCTTCCCCCCGCTCCGTCTCTCTTGGTCCCACCGTCCTCTGTAGGTGGTGGTAATTGGCAGGGCTGTCTGTCTCTTCAGTGTAGAGCTGGAAGTGGTTGTGTTTGAGATGCTGTCATTGTCGGTGCAGACTGAACAGGTGCAGACACATAAATCAGGCAGACTTGAGGGAGAAGAAACTTTAGAGCTAATAAAATGTTTGACCGATATTTGAGTCAAATATTTGAACTACTAAGAAAAGCTTGGCTCACCTTTAACAGACATTAAACTCATTCGCCAAAATGAATACAAGTCATGCAAGAAATGATCGGTTCTGATGAGGTGAGCACAGAATGTCTTGTCTGCAGATTATAATCAACAATAAGGCATATGGATGTGTGGGAGGGTCTGTCACCAGGACAATTTCTGTCCTTTTACCACCAATCTTGATGGTGTATGGTTTAATCAGGACTTTCACTATACATTAGTCACACTAATTAACCTGACAAGAAGATGGAAGGGCAGCAAGGGTTAGCGCTCTGTAGCAGCTGATGAGGTGAAGCATTAAAATGTTGGGAGAAAAAATTGCAAGGTAGCTTGTTGTCCAATTGCAGGGTCAGGGGTTTGATTCCCAGCCCCTTTACCATGCCAAAATGTCTGGTCAAGACACTGAACACCTGCTGCCCCCAGTGGTGTAGTTTACGTGATATGCTGGTATACAGAGTACACTCACTAGAAAAGCTTAAGAATGTCAGTATAACCACTTAAAAGTGCCCAGTGATACATGACATGTCATTAGGTACATGTCATTAGGTACATGTCATTAGGTACATGTCATTAGGTACACGTCATTAGGTACGTCATCGATACGTTAAACAACAGTTAAATGATTCTTATCTTATCTGTATGCAGCACTTGTTTATTCCATTCACATATCCAGCGAATTATTGCATAATTCTGTATTTACTACTTAATACTTGGAACATGTTTTGCTTTGATACAGTTTTATAAAGTTTATAACATGTTTTAATACAAAGCCAACTGTCGTACAAAGTTTGTTGTTCATTTATTCAAATACAGTATAAGCATCAGAGAAATTTGGAAATGTTCAATTTGATTAAAAATCAAAATAAATTGACAATTGCATTGTACTTACTGATGTACATTGGTTTCTAAGCACAGTATGCCCACTATAAAAATATAGACTACACCACTCACTGGCTGCCCCCATACACTCATATGTAAAAAGTGTGTTAAATAGTGTGTACTGTATATGTAGTAAAAGGCAGTGTGCTTAAAAAGGTACTGGTAATAAAAATGTAGATCATTTAAGAACTAGAAGTGCTCGCACAGCGCACACTTCTACCAAAACCCGGGTCACTCATGCAGTAACATCTTGTGCACAGACACAAGAACCCTTTTTAAAAAAATCTTGGATCTGGATGATGAAATTGTATCATTTCTTCTTCATGACAGACTCAACATTTCATGAAAATGTCATGAAAATCTGTGCAAAACTTTTTGAGTAATCTTGTCAACAGACAGACAAACCAACATTACTAAAAACATATAAGTTCCCTGGCAGAAGTAAAAATAATAAATAAGATTTAATTTAGCTAGACATAAATGAAAAAAGTAGTGAAGTCAAAGTGACTGGTGTGATTGAGTCAAAATAGCAGGTAAATGATTGAATTATTTCTTGTTGTTACTTTGCATGAATACTGTTTATTCACAGGACGATGATGAACGAGCACTGAATGCGTTCATCTCGTTCCCAGCTCGACACATCTTTCTGTTTTCTTGCTGTTCTGCAGTTCCAACGGTAAATCGGTTTCTTGGGCTCAGACAGAGCGCAGCAGTTCACATGGCAACCACCTGTGGCAGCGGCTGTCCTTCCACATCAAGAAGAAGGAGAACAACCAAACTGCAGTTATCAAGCCCTTCTCCAAAATCTCTGAGGAGCGGTACTGTGGTGGGGCCGACTTGCCGCCGCACGTCCCTCTGCCGTCCCTCCCGTCAATGTCTTCCCTGCCCACTCATCCTGACAGCGCCACAGATAAAACCCTGTACGAGCTGTCGGAAGCAGAAGAGCACTACTCCATGACGTATCGGCCGCAGACGCCGTCGCCGATCAGCACCGTCAGCCAGAGAATCGGGGCAAGCTTAGGGGAGGAGCGTCAGATGGTCGCCGCTCCTCAGTACTCCAGCAGCGTTTGCAGTGGCGGCAGCGGCGCCAGTAGCTGCGGACCTCCCAGCAGCGGTTCTGCTGCAGCTGGAAGCGAGGGCCGCCTGGTCGCTGTGGACGACCGCCCCGCAGTGCCCCACCAGAGCTCACTGATGGACCAGATCAGCTGTGTGGTGAACCGCTTCACGGCCAACATCAGCGAGCTCAACAGTATGATGCTCTGCCCCTCTCCTTCGCACTCGCACGCACACAAACACACACCCCCCTCTCCCCATCCCCATGACCCCTACCTGTTACCCCGTGAGATCCAGATGTCCTCCACCCTCACCACCTACGCTGACGTACAGCCCCTCCCCCATGTCGAGACCAGCCGGGGCAGCTGTCTCGCTCACCCTCTTCCTCGTTCACCTTACCCCCTGCCGCCTCACCCTCATGCCTCCCCGTCTCTCTCCCCCATGCGAGGAAACCTGCCTACCTGTCTCACCGACTCCCCACTAATGAGGGCAGAGCTGGACGAGGAACTAATTGCTTTAACTCCTCCATCACCCTTCCGTGACTCTCTGGCTTCCAGCAGTAGTTCCCAAAGCTCAGATACAGATCTGTACGTTCCTCCGGTCCCTTCTCACCCTCCACCGTCTCCCCCTTCGCCCAGATACGCCAGACTGACACTCAGAAACTACAGTCAGAGCTCATCCTCACTGTGAGGCAGTGGAAATGAGCCAAATGGAGAGGAAAGAGGACGGATAGGACTGGAGTCCATTCGTCACTGTTTGGAGTCAAAACCGTAGAACAAGTAGAGGGCTGGTTGGTGAAGACACCAAGCTGTGTTTGTGTTTACGTGTTTACAGTGAGACGCAAGTACAAGAGGCTCGCCACTGTCGTATTTTCTTGCTGTCTCTCACAAGTGATGAATGAAGACGGCCGCTCCGGCTCGGAGCTGTTTGGGCATCAGGAAGAGCCGAGATCGTTCCTGACAGTTTAGTCTATTCTGCATCAGTCAGCTGGAGCTAGTGGCTTTAAGGTAACTCGGCTGTTAACTAATTAAAGAGCGTGTGTGCGTGCGTTAGTGGGTATGGGTGTATTTTTGAGATAGGTAGGGATATGACGGAGAATAGTCTCCTCCAGCCTGTGGGAAGTAAACAGAGGTGATTGAGGGCAGTATATATATTTGCTCATAGACGCACACGCGACACAAAAGTGTTAGCACACCCATACAAATAATGTGTGTGGGGAAAAGCACTGTAACTATAAGAGAGGTCGTGGATTTTTCTTCAGTGACTAAATCCAACATCCTTTTGAGAAAAGTGCATTGTGGGAACAGTATGTCTGTTACTGTAACTTTGTGGCAATTTTAGCCTATTTTTATTTCCTCATCCGGCTCCCACCCCATGACTTTTCCATCATCCCTCTTTCTCATGCAGCTATATTTTCTACTCTTTCAGTAAATTTTGTCAAAAGTTTGAATGTATATTTTCTACATGATTCCTGAAGCGATTGGGACCAAACTTTTTGTAGCTTTCTGTCTAACTTGAGAAAGAGGGAGAACAGGGGCTGACAAGACTGGGCCTTGTTTCATCATACACATTTCCATCTTCAGATCTCACTCAGGTGGATTATTGGGTGAAATCTGACCTCAGAGCCTATTGCTAATGTGACATTTAATGTCCATTTTGTGCAGCGTTGCTGGATCCCAGTCATGGTATTTTCTTGATACAGTGTGTCAGCAGGTTGTAGTAGCCCCATTTAAAGACAGTGTTTTGAATGGGATTCACTGGAGCGGAAGTCATCTTGAATGTTCGTGGAGTTAAACTGATTGATTCAAGCTGGGAGGAACATTCCTCCTTGGTATGCTGAAGGTCATCTGTGGAACGGGTTTAGTAACTTTTTGTTTTCAATGAAACACATACAGTTTAATTTACATTGAATCTGGGCAACCCTTTTAAACAGGTGAAAACAGACACATGACTTTCTCACCATATCCCATTAGGAAACTGTAAAAAAATGACTGATTTCCAGTACAGCCAGTCAAAATGTTTGCAACACAGAGCCAAATAAACACAGACATGGACATTAAGTTAAATAAATGCTTCCCTGTTTCGAGAAAAATCACTGTCTTGCTGAGAGTTAGATGAGATCTATGTCAGAGACCATGAACAGAAGGTTTGTATCTTTCATGTTTTTCAATTTCTAGGCACTAGATTGCACATTAGTATCTGATGAAAGTATGTTTATATTTATATGAATACAATTCAAAGTCTAATATAGATAATTATTTCAAATGGTAAATTAAAACCCTCTGAATTTAGAGCTTCAAAAGTACATTTGTGTTTCAGCAAGTTGGGACTCTTCTTCAATCTGCCTGGTTTTGAAAAAAACTTTTGAGTACTTGTACATCAGTCTATTAGCTGTTATCTATTTAGATATTTCTTAGCATTGTATCTAAATTTTTATTAACAAAAGTGGAGGAGAACAACACTGTGCCAATGCTGACATAACACTGTGGATGGTGTGTATGTGGCAGAGTAAATTACATTTGCCATTAGGGCTGGGCGATATCTCAATATTTTTAAAAATAATGCTTTAGCCGTCTTGTTAACCGGACCGTATCTTTAGCGATATGATAACCTACTTATTTATTAATGTTGCGCTCCCTCTCTGTGTTCCTCTAAAAGGCACACAGCGTGGCTGAAAGAGCTCTGAACCGTTTCAAGTAAGAGTCAGGTCTGTCGTGTCGTCTAGCTGTAGCTCCAAGGTTCCAGGTGGAGGTTCACTACCACAGTTCACACACGCTGACTAACGTGGAGGCGGCGCAGCTGAATGGACTGTACTTATATAACTCCTTTCTGTCTTATCAAGACACCCAAAGCTCTTTACTACACAATCTGTGCTTCATTTATAGTATATCACCATTTTTGTAAAAATATTGAGGTATACATTTTGGTCCTTACCGCCCAGCCCTATTTGCCACAAAAAATAATTCATTCCCTATCAGAGGCCTTGTTAATGTTAAGAAAAAATAGAAGTTTAGTTTAAAAAAAAAAAAAAATCAAAGTTATTTGCTTCTTTAATGTTAGAGGACAATCAATACCACTCTCGTGTTTTCCAGGTAAATATTTAGCGTCAATGTTTGTTGCTTAGTTAGCACCTTCATGTTGTTAAGAATATGTTCAGAACGTCATGAACAAATGATGTATTTTCTACACTTTTAGTTTAAAAAGAAATGTGTGTATTTATATCTAACGATGTGAAAGTTTACAGTTGTTTGAAGAGTTTTTGCTAAGCTAACGGACTACTGAAAATATTTTTATAACGACTGGACAAACATGAGAGTGGTATCAAAACTCAGCTCGCTCTCAGCAAGAGTCCATCCATGCTCACATTTTATTTTGCTTTTTATTTAACCTGTGTGTTAACACACATACAAGGAGAACATGCAAACTAAAAAAAACTACACCAGGCCAGCCTGGGGCTTGAACCCAGGACTTGCTTGTGGTGAGGCACCTGGGCTAACCACTAAACCATTGCGCTGCTGACAGCAGCCAGGCTTTGTGTCACTTCCTGGACTGGAGGGTGGACACACTTAACCAAGTCTGGCAATAGTAAAATATTTCAATCACTTTCTCTAGGAGACATTTTACAGGAAGAGAAGTATCAGTCATGTGAAGTGATGTTTTTATAGATGTCTAAACAACTGCAAAAACCCGAAGTGGCACATTTGGTTCTGTTAGAATTGGGGATGCCTTTAAATTGAATGTATTTACACGTGCCAACACTTTCATTTCCTGAGTCCTTCTAAGATGCGTCGATGAATAAAGATGCTCTAGAGATACGAGGCCTTGGCTCTCGGTCAACTCCCTCCACAGAAACACAAATCAAAATGTCAAAGAGATCGAATGCACGAAACACAATCTCTGGCGGAGAATTAAAGAAATCCAGTCAAGTGGTTTCAAAGAAATAAGTCAGTGCTTCATGTCGTCCTCATCTTTTCCATGTTTTCGTCTGCATTCGTTGTGGTTCCTGGTCTGATTCCTGTTTGGCCTTTGTGCAAGAACAAACTCAGACGATGGGATTCTGTACATATTAAGGGCATGCAAAGACAGTTTTGTTTTGTTTCAAGATGAAAGTTAATTTATTTACTTATCAACAAAGTTAAAAAATTTAAAAAAGTTTTTATCTATAACATACAGTACCAATGTGTTACGACTAGAGAAACTGTGTTACTTCTGAATGTGTGAGTGACCAATCCTATTCAGATGTCTTGTAATTAAACATTAATAATAATAATATTAATTGCTATTAATATGATTATTGTGCCAAAGGGGTTGAGGGATGTCTAGTTTAATAGGGTTGTGGGTAAATATGTGATTTCTTTAAAATAAAAAAAAAGGTATGAAAAAATTTTAATGTAAATTGTTTCTGTTGTTTTGGAAAATTTATAGATAAATATTTCACTTTTTTAATGTAAGAGCAATATTATCTGTATGTATACAAGGTGCACATCTGGAGTTTTTTAAGTAATCAAAACTGTCACTTTTTAATGTTTTACTGAAGGGTCATTTAATGAACGATACATAATGGGTTGAGCTTTTCCTCCGTCTTTTGTCTGAATCTGTATTTAATTCAATTCTTTTATTTTTCTCTGGCGGAAAAAGGATGAATCTTGAGTTTGCTGGTGTTGTTGTGATGTGTGGTAAATGAAGATACAGACATGGTTTTGTTTGTCTCCTCAGCTTAAAATGAGAGGAACAAAACGTGTTTAATAGCAGAAAATTAAATTTAAGAACATTCTTTGATTGTCAGATGGTTCATTTCTTTAAAACAAACCTCTTTCAATCCTTCGCTGCCACCTGGACTAGTAGTCTGTGACCTGCTGTGAAAACTGACCAGCGTTTTGTTAGAGATGTTTTAGGGAGGAGGTCTGTTTGCTGCTGTCAGTGTTCAGATGAAAGGCTCAGAAAGTGCTTGCTTCAGCTGCGTTAGGAGCCTCCTGGGTGAAGCTCGACAGAGCTGCTGCCTCTGCAGAACCAGCAGGATTTCTCTCCTAGATCCTGGATCTTGTTTTATTGACCTTTTGATTGTGGTCATGTCACAGAGTCTGCAGTGCTGTTGTGCTGAAGGAGTAGAGTTAGCCCTTTGAGTAGTTACAGTAAACCAGGGCTATTCAACTGTAAAACAAACAAAAAAATGTTTTTGGTTTCTGAATTTGAGTTTTGTGTTCTGTTTAATGCATTTATCATTCAATGCAATCAAGTAAACAAATTTAAAAGGTAACAGATCATTGTAAACTTGGTTTATTTACATAATGACTTTAACCGCTGGATGTCGGTAACTGTGGCCCCCTGAGCAGTTTTGTTGAATAGCCCTGCAGTAAACTCATTGAACTCCATTCACCCATGATGTTACCAATACAAACCATTTACATCTGCTTTTAGCTACTTTGGGGTTGTTACTCCTGGTTGTGTTGTAACAGGACAGACTTTCAGAAATATTCACTATTCGTCTCATGTGCAGATCAAAAAGGGAAACTGGAAATACCTCCTCCATCTGTCCGTGCGGGAAAGATTCAAAAATTGGGTTGCCAGGACAAAATCCAAGATGGCCACTGCCATATATACATGTATATGTAAACATTGTGAGCTGGATTACTTGAAAAATAAGCAACGGGCCAACTTCCTTTTTGTTGCGTGGCTGCATCTAGGTGTAATAGTTTCCAAGTGAAAATTGTCTGAGGTGGAACAGAGTAACGAATCCTGGAGAGTGGAGGGGGCGATATTATCTACCACCAGTTTTCGTGGCAGAGCCAGGGGGTGGCTAATGGTGGCCTTGGCCACCATAAATGAATCTTCAGCCACCCCTATCATTTGAGGAAACCATATACTTTCTAGTTTCTGTATTTTTCTTTTTGAATTACTGATGTACTTTCTAGTTTTCCAACAATGTTCAGTCAGGTCATCTGAATGGTTTCTTTCCTTTTTTTTTTTTTGGAGATGTTTCACCTTTCATCCAAAGGACTTCATCAGTCTGAGGGGGTCACAAACAAACTCAGTCACACAAGCAGCACACTCACATTGGGGACCAATCAGTTTACTGACGATAAGATGGTTTCTGGGGCCCTCCCTCTCCCCTGTTGACTCCTCTGAGGCAGCCGTAGCCAACGTGGTTCAAAACATCAAAGTTCATGCTCAATAATCCAGATTTAAAAAAATCCCAACATGTTCAGTCCGGTCATCTGGATAGTTTCTGTTTGTTGTTGTTGAGACGTTTCATCCTTCATTACGTGAGCTCAGCTTGTGGCACTAAGTTTGTTGGGGCTCCTCTAACTGATGAAGTCCTTTGGATGAAGGATGAAACTTCTCAACAAACAAAAAAAAGAGCCTCAGAGGAGTCAACGGGGGAGAGGGAGGGCCACACAAACCATCCTATCACCAGTAAACTGGTTGGTCCACCATGTGAGTGTGCTGCTTGTGGGATTGAGATTTTTGGGGCTCCTCTGACTGATGAAATCCTTTGGATGAAGGAAGAAACGTCTCAACAACAACCAAAAAAAAAAAACAAAAAACGTCCAGATGACCTGACTGATCTTTGTTGGATTTTTTACTTGGATTATTGAGCATGAACTTTGATCTTTCTAGTTTTCAGTCTCTTATAATCATAGTTTCTTCAAATGATTGGTGTGGCTGAAGATTAATTTATGGTTGCCATGGCCACCACTGGCCGCTCCCTGGCTCAGTGCACCTGGTGGTGCAATAAACCTATCTCTGTTCTTATACACAGTCTGAACTCGTACCTGCTGGAACATCTTGCACCAAAAACATTAAACTTTGCATTCCCTCCAGAAAAACACTCACCTCGAAAACTACAAATTTATACTTGAAATCCTTCAGTGATGGGCGACATCAGCATACTGCTTGTTTTATCTTATTTTATCCCACATGCTATGGACAAAGGTATTTTAACAAATACTCTATAACAAATTAGACTGATGATTCCTCTGTTTGAACCCAGACAGGCTCGTCTGTAGACTGGCTGACAAACATACAGATGCTTGTTTTGTGACATTTTAAACCAGCCCACTGGTTATAGAATGGTTGCTCTTGTCTTATTACACATCAGCTGATCCTGGTGTCGTACCACATGCCTCCCTCCAACATGATTTACAGCCTTTTAGCGAGACAAGGGAATCTGTCGCTCTCTTTTTTAGTGATGTGATGGGCCTCGGTCTTCAGATAGAACCTGCTGAATATTGTTATTATTAGTAACAAAGCTCCGTGAAATCGATGTGATTGTGAAGAGATGTCAGTGTATGATCTGAAAAACGCATTAGTTTCAGTAAAACACTGGTGCAATAACAAAACAAATATTTTATTTGTTTACCTACCAAGCTCATGTTCAAGGATAAAATTAGGAGGTTTAGTGTTTCTTTGAACAATAGGCTGTCCCCGAGTTACGGCGCCATTGACTTACAGCAACTCGGATTTACGGCGCCGCCCCAGTGACGTCATCACACCTTACGTTGTCTTTTTTATGCAGCATTTTATGTTTTATTTTTCCCTATTTTTTTTTTAGGGTGTTTTGTTAGCTAACTGCTTGGAAACACATTAAAACGGCGTTCTAAGTACGCTGTTGTTGTTTTACATTGAA
>JARVGS010001454.1:5659109-5676751 GCA_031762315.1 Hypsolebias antenori
CCCCACATTTAGAGTTGCAACCCTCAGTCCTACATTCTTCACTTTCCTCCTCTCCCTCTGTCTCCTGACACGTTTCCGTCCTCGTGGTCTTCGACTAACAGTAGCACAATTTCCGCTGGCACCCTGTTTGTCAACAGCACCGGTGGCAGTCGGTGTTAACCCGGGCCTCGACCGATCCGGTATGGTTTCACTTTGATGATCTCACATTATGGTTTTGGCAAAAGTGTTTTACATCGGATGCCATTCCTGACACAACCCTCACCATTTACACAGGCTTGGGACCAGCACAAGAGATACACTGGCTTGTGCTCCCTAGTGGCTGGTTTAACTGTAAGGAATACTGAGAGTGAAAATTGAGCAATAGACCCCCGTCCTTTGAAAGAAACGAGAAGTGGCAAGGAGAAGCGATTTGAATCCTCTGTGTCCAGTCGACAGAGCTGGGAGCAGACCTCACTTTCGGCCTGTGACTGGTGGCTGGAAAGATTGTGGTCATAAAACCCAAACAAGCCGGAACCAAAGCCCGCCTGCAGTCCCCAACAAAAAAATAGACATTTTAAAGATGGCTTTGGTTCAAGTTCTGTGTTCAGATAAAGAAAACAGTCAAGTTGAAACTTCCAGCAAGAAAACCAAACAGCAGAACATCATCCTTACAGTGAAGCATGGCAGTGGAAGCTTCATGCTACAGACATTTTAGAGAAAAAATAGGCAGGTTCTTGATTACATAACATCACCATTAAATTAATTTTGAAAACAGATCTCAGTTTGAGTAACGTGTCTTAAATTAATCTAATTCTAACCCCAGACCTCTCTGATCCACAGAGCAGTGACCTGGAGTGTTATCAACACAGTTAACTCTGTTGTTGACCCCATCACTTGTGTTCTACCAGATGTTACAGCCACTAACTGTGAGAACGTCCTTAATTTCTTCCCAGATGAAGTGGCACCAGTCAGACAGGTTACTGGTTCCATTGCTGCTCCTGCCATCTCTGATGCTGCTGAGGCTTCAGTTGTGTCTGAACCAGTTTCTCTTGTTACTCTTAATGTTCAACTCATGAAGCTCGCTACCTGCCCTCTGGACATTCTTCCTTCTGTGTTTTTGAAATAAGTTTTGAATACTGTAGGTTTTTGTATCTTGACTTGTTTAAAGTCTTGCCTAATCTTGGGAACTGTCCCTGCTGCTTTTAAACATGCTGTGGCCCCTTCTCCAAAAACCACACCTTGGCCCATATGTTTGATCAAATTTTAGATCTTTGCCTGTTTTAAAGTTTTGGAAAAGTTTTTAAATCTGTCCTAGAAAAACATGTCATTTATGAAAAATTTCAGTCTGGATTTATAATTTGGTGTTAAGTATATTTGACCCCAAGTTAGCAGACTGACAAGACACAGACTTGGGAGTCAACAGGTAAGTGCAAGGAACATTCTGGGTTCTTCTTTGTTTTACAGGTCGTGTTGGAGAGGAGGGAGAAAACAAAGTCCTAGGTTTCCAGAGGTTGAGGTGCTTGGTATGTTGATCCAGGCTGACGTTTGGTGATTGCAGGAACAGGATGATGACAGGGCGAGGTCACCAGGAGCAAGGAGGTCTCAGAAAACACGGAGGAGCAGGACAGAAGGTATAATAATGTTCCAGCATCGGATGAAAGTCTGGCAGTTTAATTACTCAGCAGAGCCGTCTTCCAAATCAGGTGCATGTGTGGAATGGTGGATGACTGAAATGATCAGCAGCTGTGGAGAACGTGATTATGGCTGCAAACCTAGGAACCCCACAATTTAGAACTTGTCAGTACTGAGTCAGCCCTGTTAAATGTCCATAATGATATTGCCATGTCTATGGATGCTAAAGATCCTGTTGCTTTGGTGCTACTGGACCTTACAGCTGCTTTTAACACGGTGGACCATGCTGTCCTTCTGACTTGTCTTCACCACTTTGTTGGTATATCTGGCTCAGCTCTAAAGTGGTTCACCTCCTACTTGACCAACAGCACTTTGGATGTCATGATGGGTACTCTTGTTTTTTGCTACTGTCCCTCTTGCTTGTGGTGTGCTCCAGGGCTTTATTCTCAGTCCTCTCTTTTTTTCTTTTTATAAGCTGCCACTTTGAATCAGTTATAGCCAGACACCACTTTCCTTTTCACTGCTATGTGGACAACCTACAAATTAATTTACTAGTGAAACCTAAAAGTATTAATCCTCACATTTATTTTAGTGATTGTATTGCCGACCATAAACAATAGTTTCACCAACATTTTCTGTTTTTTAAATGAAAAAAAAAACGGAGTGTATCTTTTTTTGGTGATGATCCTCCTTGTAACTGGTGCTCTCACATCCAAGTTGACCCACAGTTAAAAAATTTGAGGTGACCTTTGACAAGGACTTGAAGTTCAACAAATATATACCGTCTTTAGCCAAGGCCAGATTTCATCATCTACACCTTTTAACCAGTGCTTAATTTGAGCCAGATCCTGCCGGAACAAGATCAGGGAACGCTCTCATTTTGACCCGCTCTGTTCCGGCAACTCTTTCATCAGATCTGTCAACTCCGCCCCTAAAAGTTCAAAGTCATTGCGCATTTTTATTTTGATTAAAATTAAGAATTCAACGAGAGGAGACATTGCCTTTAGCCAGGCAGACTCAGTCTGTGCATGTTTCAGCTGCAGCATGCGTGGCGCTCCTTCGAAGAGGAGGAGAGGAGCCTATAGGCAGGGGGGAGTGAGGACGGAGGGATGGTCACATTTACGCACTGAGGTTCTGTGCAAAGTCTGTCCTCCTGCCCTCCAAATATTGTCCCTACAGTGGCGCTGAGCTCTGATAAACACCCGCTCTCTTCCTTCTCTCAGACCCCGAAACAGAAACAATCATTTATTCAACAAAATAAATAAATGCCCTGTGGACAGTGCACGTTACGCACAGAAACGTCTCCAGACAGCTCTACACAGTGCGCACACAGCAGGTGTCTGAACTCCAGCTACATTTCAGACAGGTGCTTCAAACGGTGCAACGAGAACTGGAGCAGGAACACCAAATTCAGTGGAGAAGAGTTCAGCTCGGGCGGGGTCAGGACACCTGACAGAACTGGAGCTGCTCATTCGCAAACAACCTGCTGTTCTTCTTCAAAATAGTAATTTTATTGTTTACAAATGTAGGTAAATGTTGATGTATACCATGTTAAAATACACCAAAGTGCAGGAAATGGCATCTCTGTTATTCAAAATTTTCTGTGAGATGACCCACAAACCAACAACACCCCCCCCCCCTCACTGTTTCACCATCAATCAGTTTACAAATTAAGCCCTGCTTTTAACCAAAGTTAAGTCATGCATTTATCAGCTCTAGGCTTGACTAAGTCAATGTTCTGTATGCAGGAACCTCCCAATCCTCCATCAAACATCTATCTTCAAGTGGTCCCAAATCCTGTGGACCACCTTTTAACCAACACTTGTGCTCCATCGTTGATCTGGGCTTTTTTTTTTTTTTTTAAATCTAATCACCAAACATTTTTATTCTGGCAGGCTTTTACTACCTAGTGGATTTCTGGCATTTTTGTAAAGTTTTGTTTGTACCTTTTCTATTGTGCAGCACTTTATGCATGTTTTAGCTTTTGGACAGGGTCCAATAACTAAATGTTGATTTTTGATCCATTGTTTGAGATGATCATATCAAGATGGCTGTACACCAGCTGATTACAACCACTTTGAAGAAGATGGAGCCGTTTTATCTCGAGGGCACTGCCATTTTCATGGATACCAATGCACGTGCGTCATGCACAAGTCAATGTTTTGTGATGTATTGCGGTCTATAGATATTATCCTTACTTCTGGTTCTTTGAAATGCACTTAGTTCTAGCAGTGTTCCCATCCACCAGTTTCAGCTGCGCCCTGCAGTTATCTCGACACCCAGCATTGCACATTGAGGACATTTTACCATCACAAAGTAAAACACTAATAAAATGAATTTATAAATTTATTTCTGCATAAAAGTAAACAAAAAAGGTGTAAAGGACAAAAAGAACAAGTTAAGCAATGACACTGAATATTGGAAATGGGCATTAATGCACTGTGGCATGGGGTGCTCTAGTTTACTCATGCACATTAGTAACTGTACAAAGGTCAAAGGTTAGTTAACTTCATGCATCATAAGAATTCTAAGGGACTCCACAAACGTGTACGCCAAGTCTTTAAAAAATAAACGACATCAATACAAAACCCTTTGATTTTTAAAACTGTAAATTGAACAATGTCAAAATGTAAACCAATCCTAAAAAGGGATAAACAGCATTACAAACAATTTATAATCACAGCCTGTTATTTTCTGCCAAAACAAAGACTAAACTGGTAAATTCATTTAAACAAAGCAACCAAAACAAATGTGTAGCATCCCTTTATTGATAAATTCCATTTAAAAGCTCTTTGAGCAACAATCTATAACGAGCAACTGAGTCAGTTTGAGAAATGCATCAATTCTCCACTGTGATTCCCTGAGACAGAGAAAGATTCAAGTCCTGCACTGGACAATCAAACAGACTATTCAAATGTTACAACCTGTCACTGTACGCAACAATCCCTTTAGTGTCCAGGTTTACATCGGCAGCAACAGCTTAAATTTAATACTTGAAAAGTGATTGAAGAATCAGCAAACACATGAGGGGAATAAAAGAAAAAAGCTGATCGAGTGACTTCAACAGCATCAAAACTGTTCCATCATTTAGAAAGTTTTATCAATTAAAATGCACTGGAAACCAATGTGAACATACTTGTAAAATATTACCTTTACCATACAACTATTAATGTCACAAGGCTAATATATTTATTAAAAAAATACTGATCAGTTACAGTAACCAACAGTTAAAATATTTTATCCAGGTAAAAATTTCTCCATCAGTTTTTATTTTTTATTTTTTTTTCTGCTTACAGCAAATAGTTTACAATAACTATGGTAAAGGTTTGAGGATTTAACAACCAGTAAAGAACTAAAACAAAATAAAATGCCATTTTTTAAGAAATCATAAAATAGTTTAGATTCATCCAACAATGTTCAACTGAACATTTATAATTGAAGTTTAGATTCAGGGTTCCGACCAAAAACAACAGTAAATTAATGTGCACATTTCAGACCAATTTCACTTAAGATGAAGTGATAAATAAAGTCTCACTTCTAAACATTAATGATTTCAACTTAAAACGTTTAGGTGATTCAGAATCATTAAGGCTCTCGTGTTTCTGATCTTTGAGCCTCTACAGTTTGGGGATGGGCTTGGCAGCGACAGCGATGCTCTCAATGGCGCACTCGTCGCTGCCTCGGCGAATTCGAAAGTAGCCGTCCTCGCCCCAATCGGTGCCCCAGCTGTTTTTGACAATCCAGTACTTCTGTCCGGTTTTCTGGCAGCGGCCGTAGCCCACTAGCAGCACTGCGTGGTTGGTCAGTTCAAAGGGGTTAAAGGGGTCTCCGAGGCCCGTGTAGTGGTAGATGCCCCCCTTGTAGTGCAAGAAGTCAGGGTAGACCTGTGGATAAACAGGAAAATGTCTCATTCTTCTTTTCTATTAGCCAAGTAAAAAAAAAAAAAGAATTCATAGTCGAAAGGAATTAAGTTTAAAAAGGTTAATGACAATTTTTAGATTTACCATTTCCACTTAATCTAAGGTTGGGGCAATTGCTTTTCTGTTACCCTGTTGCAGTCTTAGCTGTGGTTAGGAATGAACAGAATATTATAAACTTATAAACCATAACATGACCTTTTCTTTGATTACAAAACTGTTTAAGAGCAGCTAGAAAGGATATGACCCTTAAACATTTACAGAATGTGAAGATATGTTAGACATTTTTGACAAAAGAAAAAAAAGGAAACAGGTTCAGTGAGTCTTATTTTACACCATCTACACACACTTTAAGTGTTAAACAGTGTAATCAAATTATCACTTAACTAGGGTTTTTAAAAGCCACAGTTTCAAAATCACAACCGTTCTCTGGTTAACTGTGTTCCAGGCTACCAACGAGACTTTACAAAGCAGAGAGAGAAAAAAAAAAAAAAAAGGTAGAAAATAATATTTTGCGCAACAATAAAAAAACTTTCAAGTATGTACTATATTTAAATTTAACTGGTGTTCATTCCAGTGTTGTTTATCTGGAAAATGTTTAAAAGCGGCTGGTGTTTTTTTTTTTGTTTTTTTTTAACAGATGGTGTTGATTTTAAAGATGTCTACTGTCAAACACTCATCTGTGTTCTCCACGCACATCTGTATTAGAGTTGTATTCAGGACTAAAATATCCAACCCGGCCCAAGCCCATAGTTTTTTTTTTTTTTTTTTCTGAACCAGACCCAATCATTTAACTGTAATTACAGTTCCCAACCCGAAAAAAAAAAAAAAAACTTGACTTTTTCTTTTTTATTAAGCTTTAACTGCTTTTGTAAGCAAATAAGTTTGACATATTTTAAAAACATATTTCAAAAAAGGAAGATACAAGATTTCTTGTTTCACCAAATGGACAAAACGAAGACTTAAAAAAAATAAATAAATAAAAATGAATAAATAAATAAATCACATCTAAAGATAGGCTATTATACAGATGATCAAAAATATTTTAAGAGTAAAATTATTTGGAAAATATAGAACAAGACTACTGTAATTTAACACGCTGCTTCCTTCACCGCAGACGACAGCAGCTGCAGAGACGTGCGCGGCCGGTGATCAGCTGATCCATCCGTTCTTCACTGGACTTTTTTTTTTTACCTCTTTCAACTGGACCTGACTCCTCCTCAACAAGTAGATTAACACAATTTTATATTGTGCATTCATTTAGTTTTCTTTGTGCTGTATGATTTGTAAAACCACATCAAAAGCTCGACTGACCCAGCCCGCCCAGCAAGCACAATATTTTGGCCCGACCCAGACAGAATTTCAGGTCGGGCCGGACCGAGCCCAGGTTTTAAATGGCAGCTCTACTCTGTATGAACATTTAATTAACTGATAGAATAAATGAATAGAGGATTGACCTATAAAGTTTTTTCCCCCTTCTTTTTTTAAAATTAAATCAGTTATGTACAATTATAGTATTTTTTAAAGACAGTATTGTGAAACTGATATTTTTGTTTAAGGTTATCATGCCATCAGAATCTCATTCTGGACCATCTCAAAAACACCCATAGAGTGCATTATAGCCATTTAATGTTCACCGTTTTCCAGCTGCTCCCTTCTGCAGGGGTCACCACAGCTAGTTAACTCTCAAGAAAGATTTTGCAATTGATGCACGCCGGATTCCCTTCCTGACGCAACCTGGATTCAAACCTGCAGCCTCAGGATTACAAGACCAACACTGACCACTGAGCTACTGCGGCCCCCTTAGAGCCATTCAGTAAGAGTTAATATGTTCACTTTAGTCAAAGATCTGTGCTTATTGTTTTGGAGAATATGTAGAGAAGTCCTTCTAATGTTCCAGGGTGGTCTTTTACAGTCCTGTTGATTTTTCTGTCAAAAACTAACTAATATGACGCGCTTAGAAAAATTTCTCATGTTAAATTAATACATAACAAATAGCTACAACAGGAAACAACAGGCGTCATACCTCAAACGCGACCCCCATAGGTCCATTCTTGACCAGTTCCAACATCATGGCCATCTCACTGCAGCCTCCATAAAATCCACCCACGTAGTTGTACTCTGCTGTGTACCTTCGGACGCAGTTTTGAGGAACACCACACGGCGTGTTCTTGGCGGTGTACGGAAAGCATGACTCTTCCACTATGCCAAAATCCTGAGCGTATTTCCCAATCAGGTATGGGAACCCTCCGTCACAGCCTTACAAAAGGCGAGAAAAGAAGATTTCAGGTACAAAACTCAGTTTCAAGTAAGACATTTGGAGATTTTATTTGCTTTCTTACAAGAGGAACATGGTGAGTCCAGGCTATTTTCTCTTTTTTTGAAGCAAAAATGCATAAATCAGAGCATTTTTTAAAAAAATGAAATAAATAAAATGAAAGCAGCAAGGACGGAGACTGAAAACCACTTAAACCCTGCTTATTTGATTACTGTCATACAGAAACGCTACATTTTGACAGGATTATCCTTCAGCACAGTCTGAATCAACTACTCACATCTGTAATACCTTGTCCACTTCTGCAGTATAAACTAAAAATACCAGGGTTAAGAGACAAAGGGGTATTTTTATTTTTGAGTGGCAATTTACCTTGAGAGTATTCAGAACAGGAGACCACTTGTTGTGGGCTGAGGATAGGAGCGTCTGTGTTGTTTGTGAGGATTCGAACACGAGCTTCCAGCATTCCCATTGTGGCGAAAGAATAGCAGCTGCCACACGAGGCTGAAACACATCAAATACACACAGGATGCACACTGATGTGAAATAGAACAACAACATATGTGAAAAGTAGCTCAGCTGAAACAAAAGCTAGAAGACCAGCAGCTCTGTGCATTTTAAGGACATTCCTCAAGACTACTATGCAGAATTTAAAACTGAATGTTTCTGTACTCCTGCCACAGTCCATCGATCCACCACAGACAAAACATTACAATAGAGAAGGACACAAAGACAAAACATAAAATAATGACGGCACCAGGTTCCTAATAAAAAGCTCCACAGGGCGCTATACAGTAATTTCCAGACTATAAGCTGCTACTATTTTCACACACACTGAACACCGTGGCTTTGATTTTAATTTTATTTTTTGAGCTTCATGTCACCAAAACATTTAGCCTCGTCACACTCGGGCGCTCACATAGCTGCCCCATACATGTCTCTCTTGGGGGGTGGGTCCTCGTGACTCAAAGACTAACTGTATAAATAAAGGGTAAAAATAAATAAAATAAAATCTGACCAATGAAATTACGGAACAGGTCACAGCAAGCCAATGAAATTTGGTTTCATTGGTCAACTGGGGGGGGCTTCATTTCCCATCTCCCCATTCTCTCCTCCCCTCCCTGTTGTGCCCCCAGGGAGAAGGGAGCAGTGCGCAGGAGGAAGATGAAGATCAATGACTTTCTGTTAGGCTACTATATTATTTTTTATCATTTTTTAAACTAGCCATGTTACAGGCAATGTTCAGGAAAAAAAAAAAAATCTACGGTATGTATTTGTGTATGTTACCGGTACGTACTGTAGCATTCTATGGTTTATTTATTGTAGCTGACCCATCAGTCACATGGCCTCTGGGAGGAATTATGGGTAGAATTTATGTTAATTGTTAATCATTTTGATTAGCTGTTTAGCACTGTTGTTTTTTTTTAGTGATTAGTCTGCTCTTGTTAGCCTAGTTTACATGTTCATTATGTGTTAGTTTATTTTAGAATATTCAGTAGAGTAACATGAGTGAGGGAGGTGGTTGTCATTTAGACCTGTGTGGGGTTCACTCTGTTTGTGTTGATCAGTAATATTAAGTCTATAAAACACCATCTGGTGGTTGATTCATGATCTACAACAAGAGCTGTGCATTTCTCTCAGTAGGTGTACACGCTACAGTATTTAATTAAATTTTTTAAAATCTTTCTGTGTAAATATCTCATGATACAACATGGCAGCTTATAGACAAGTGTGGCCTATGTATGCACATATTTTTTTTTCTCTTTAATGTAGTTGGCACAGCTTATTTTCAGGTGCACTCAATAGTCCAGAAATTATGGTAATGTACATGGAGATTTAACCGAAGTAACGATTCAAAGAGACATATGAGAGGTTGTTTGGGCCCAAACATTTTGCCTTCTACAACAAATAGGGTGTAATGAGCTTAGAATGGAAGATTTAAACTACCAGTAGATGGAAAGTTCGGCGGTTGTAGTTTATGAGACAGCTCTAAGTGTGATATTTCACCCACATGACACACGATTACTGCAGCTTCACACAATCTGATGACTCAACTTAAAATCAAAAACAACGTGCTATATAAATAAATCTGACCTGACTTTTTCCTAGACAACTCAGTGCTTTCCACACACTTTTAAAACAGATGGTTGACTACAAAAGGAACGTGGACAGATGCTCGATACGAAACAAAAATAAATGAGCAGAGTACAAACCCACTGATCCAGACAAATGACACTGCAATATCACATTTATGTAGTTTAATATTCCATCACAAGAAAATAAATAAAACTGTGCATTAAAGACAGCTGCTTGTTTTACTGCAACTCCTGATCACTGCTACAACTGATTCTTCCATTTCACTCCTCCGTCTTTTTTTACATCTTCATCAAGTCTCGCAGGGGGTGGATAATTTCACTGGGAGCTCTCCTGCAGCCCATCACAGGCTCACCCAAACTCATATATCTGAGGCTGTTCTCATAAAATGCTTCAGTAGAGTTGTTCGTTAATGATGAAATTCTAGGAAACTCTTAGACCATCTACCTTTAAAAAGGTATGATTTAATACTTGTCAACTTTTTTTCATTTTACAAAGACTGTTGACCCCGAGATGAAAAACTGACAAAAAGTTTAAAAGGAGGACCTCAGAGTTTTATAAGCAGTCGAGGCACTAAAATATATATTTGGAAGACTGTACAAAAATTCAGGCATCCTCTGCTGCTGCTACAGAGTGAAGCTTTCCTGCTTGAGATTTATTCTCACAACAAGAAACACTCCGGAGTGGCTTTTATTTGGAGACAAAGGAGGCAGCTTTATGATGCGCAGTGGAAACATCTGCATTGTTTACAGCACATGGAGAAAGATAAAAACACAGATGATCTTCTCTGTTCATCTGTTTGTGCATGTTGTCATTTTTATGTCAACATTAGATATTGTATTCTGCACCTATATGAACAAGATAAGGGGATGGGGTGGTTGTACAAACAGCTGTTATCAGCCTGCACAAATCGCTCGCAGTAACTGAGATATCACTGTGCATCTTGCTTTATAAATCAACACCAGAAGCCCTCACAGTGGAAAGTTGTGCATATGGATATTCTGTGCGTGCAAAATTTTCAAATCTGCGGTGGCTGTGTGAGAACAGCTTCATATACGTATTTAAAAGACAAAATGAAAATGTTTTTACACCATAGTCCAAGGGTCTTCAATCTGTGCCTCCAGTGCAATGGCTTTTTGTAACTTTGACCCAAAATAACATGAACCTGAGTGATGCTTTATTCAAACTGACAAATGGAAAGTGAACTTTTAGAAGATGAATCATCTCTTTTGTTTGTTTTTGCAATGAAAATAAAAATTAAGCAGTAGAATGACATGATAATTCATGTAGGCTGTGTGAACAAAGTTTTTTTTGTTGTTGTTTATTTATTTATTTATTTTTGTTAACATTTTTGTAGTGTTCTTTCAATAAGCCTCGTCATTTCCCGATCTGTTATGGAAGCATGATCCGTAGGGTCAGCTCATTTGCGCAGGTGCTAAAAGTAATATTTCAGGGTCGCACAGATCACCTTTGAATATGCCAGATTAAGGAAAATGTGCTAGAGATGTCCTGTAAGACGATTTAATACAATACATATTAAAAATATAAATTTATGAAACATACTATTTTTATTAATATTACTTAAAATTATTATATAAAGAGATATTTTAACAGAAATACGAGTGGCATAATTAGCAACAAGATCGTACTTTTCTAAGTAAATTAGTACAATTTCCTTAATCTTGCATGATCAAAGGCGATCCGTGCGACCTGAAAGTATTACTTTTAGCGCCTGAGTAAATGAGCTGACACTACAGATCAGCTTCCGTAACAGATCGGGGAATGACAAGCCTACACCTTATCGCCAGTCCAAAGAACTACGTTACCCAGAAGCCAACACTGCTTCTGGCCGCTGCTTTCTGCCGAAATGGAGGGGAAGTTTTGCAACGCAAAATCAGAAGTAGCAATGATCTATGAAGCTCACAGAACTGGCAGGTAAGAAGCTGAACTCCTCCTTCAAGTAGCATCTTCACTGGTGAGTTACTGGGCTGCAGTTGATGTGGACTCAGTGTGACCTGAACCCTGGGGGCTGCAGGGAACAGATGGCCGCAGGGTTCGGCCTGGTTCTGGTCGCATGGTGCTGGTCCAGACCGGGCCTAGGTAGTGGACTACATCATGAGCAGCCTTGCATGCAAAGTGTCCTTCTTGGAGTGGCAGCACGTGCACATCAGCCTGGATAGGACGGTGGGCTTCATCATGCTGCAGGGTAGCCGAACAGAACAGAGCTTCTGCAGAGCTGCCGAGTGCCCATATAAACTGTTGTGGTAGCTGCTGTGCAGTACATATATACGTATGTTGTTAAAATGACGTAGGTTTAAGAGACCATGATGCAGTAATTAAAAACTATTGATTTACTTTGTGCGTCTGGTGTTTAAGCAACATGTTAATATTGCAGCTCTGATTCTGTCTGCAGCTGCTCCTTACTACGACTAACAAGAGCATAGTTGTCTCCCTCCAAACAAGTTCTGTGAACAGCAGTAGAGCCTAAATAAATAAAGAAGTCCCCTTGACTCATAACATTACAGCAAAATAAGCTCCAGGACCCTGCTCAGTGGCTTAGAGGGTTTCCACTGAACCACTTCAACTCTCTCCAGACTCTTAAACCCACCCGACAGAGGCCCTCTCAGACTCTGAGTGCTCAGCCCACATAATCTTTTTACTCACACACCAGACCGTGCAAAAAAACACAAGGAGAGCAGCAAGCAGACCCAGACGTGCCAAGAGAGGAGGTGAGCTGCTGCTCAGCGGTGAGTTTACTGACAGCTGATTAAACACAGAGCTGAAGGTCTGTCTGCCTCAGGTGAGCTATGACACAATAAACCATACAGTAGTCAACGGTACAAATACAGTGATTAAAGTTTTACAGGACAGAAATGAAGAGTCACCTTGATTTCTCACGGGGCTGACAAAGTTAACACCATTCACATCCCTCCAGTCCCAGTGCTCAGGCAGAGCTGCAGCCATCTTGGCTAAATCAGCACTCACAGGCATGACGTGAGCACGCCTGATTAAAAAAAGAAATAAACAAAGCAGCACATTAAGGACAAAATATTTACGTGAACTGTCAATGAAAGCATACAACTGGAAGTTTACTGTGTGAAGGCTTGTTTATCACATAAACAGTAAAATAAAGAAAACATCTGTTAATTACACCACACCGTTTTTGTCCACATGAAAAGCTGATCTGTGGTGTAAAATGGAAAATGGATACGCACACAGGGATCCGGGAGGCAGGCCCCCCTGCTCTGCGATGCAGCTCCAGTAAAGTGAACGTCTCATGTTCTGGATACGGCGAGGCCTTCCAGGACGCCTGGACCGAGTTGATCGAATCAATGAAGTCCAAGTTGTGTTTGTACGGCTTCTGGAGCAGCCTGAGAGGGGAAATGATGCAAGAGGGGAAGCAGCAAAGCAGCAAACACGCAGAGGGTGATCAAGATACACATCACACAAATACACGTCTGACAGACATTTCATAACAATTCAAACTACTTACAGGGAGGAGGGTGTTTTTTTAAGAATGGTTCCAGTCTCGACACAAACAATGTTGCAACAGACAAGACCTGATATCACATGCACTGCAAAGATTTGCTGACGATTAAAATCCAAGCAAAAAACAATCAGTGTTGCTGTTTAAAGTCCAATCAAAATGTTCATTATGATGCTAAAGCATTTTGTTCCTTGAACAGAGTAGGTGTTGCTGTGTAACATCAACCTGAGCATGTAGTTTAATCTGGTCTCCCTCTAACAGTGTCATGTTATCCAAACCACTGGCTGCAGCACGGTCATGACAGCCCTCCAGAGTCAGACTTCCAGAGCTTCTTGACACGTTTATACCTTCTAATAACCTTATAGGGCATTTATTTGATGTTACTTAAAAACACTAACGTTTATGGTTGGGATACGTGCTATAGGATAACACACATCCCAAAATGTTTGGAAATAAAACAGAAAAAAAGTTGCTGGTTTTGTAGAATATTTAAAGTAAATTAAAAAAAAATCAAGTCCCATCTAAAACCAACAGAGATGTTGTGCTTAATGCGCTGGCTTCAGTCCAACAGGACTGGCCAGATGCAGGAAGCAGCCTGATGCCAGAAAAATGTGTTCATTTGCAACACCTGCTCAATAACTGCATCTATGTCTGGTTCCTCACATGAAAATTCATCTTGTAGCTTCTTTTAAACAACATCCTCAAGTCAATCTCAAAAATGAACATGGAATAAAGCAGAAGAGCCAAATTTGCCACAGTAAGACTGATTATTATTCTGTACTTTTTAACCAATAAATAAATAAATACATTATTCTACGTGGACAAATCCATACCCGCTGCTGAAGACTGGTTTGTAATCTATTCTGGGTGGCACTGGGTCGACCTTCTTCCCCACGAAACAGGCCCAGTTCCGTCCCAGGATGTCATGAACCCAGCCTGGCAGGGTCTGGTCGCAGTAACTGGTCACTTTGGAGCCTTCCTCCGTGTACTGGAAGCATGAGAAGAGCACAGTTTTAAGGCTTTTTGTCTTAAGTATGAATAATTTAAGGCAGAGTTTTTCAAAGTGTGGAGCGAGCCTCCCAAAAGGGGCGACAGAGTTCTTCATGGGGGGGAACGTTATGCGAGAACGTAAATAAAGCAGAAAAAGTAATGCTGTGTTCCATTTAAGCAGGAACTCATAACTGGGAAAGTCAGAATGACGGCATCAAGGTTCATGCTCATTAATCCAGGTAAAATAATCCAACAATATTCAGTCAGGTCATCTGGACAGTTTTTTTTTTCTTTTTTTTTTTTTTTGAGAGATGTTTCACCTCCATCCGAAGGGCTTCATCAGTCTGAGGAGTCACAAACAAACTCTTTTCCCCACTAAGCAGTACACTCCTGCAGTGTGACGGCAATGACAGCATTTACTAGTTGATGGCATTCCAGGTGTACTGGGAAGTGGGAATTTAAAAGTTCCCAGTGGAAAATGTCAACTGGTGCTCCCCTTAAGTCAGAAGTCCCCATTGGGACAGTGGGAATTCCTCAGACTAACCCAGTTCAGAATCCAAGATGGCTGCTACTCGCCGCAAGAGTGGGTACAATTGTTACTTTTAATAGCAGTTCTGTATCATTTGTTTCACATTTAGTCCATCGGATGCATAGTACTCTTCAGCAGCGCTTCATCTGTAAACAGATCGATGCCGAAACGCAAATAGCGGACGAACCGGATGGGGGTGGGGTCTTGGGGAATGCGCATGCTCACAAGACAAGAATCTGACAAGTTGTTTAATGACATAAAATATATTCTGTTAGCAAAGAAGAGAGTCCTGACAGTTATTAAAACATTACTTCTGTATTTACAAAAAAAAAAACTGATTGACAAACTTTTCGATAAAACTAAAACATTTTGTCAACGCAAAGGAGGAAAAGATGGGGCAGGTATCGCTCTCGCTTTGAGTTACAGTCTTTGTTGAATGCTGTGGGTGACAAGCGTCCAGGGCGTCATAAAAACAGCAGCTGAGGTGTTGGGAGGTTTTTATTTTATTTTATTTTATTTACAGCATCGTCTCAGCAGCAGAGAGGAGTGCCACGGTTCAAGCATGGCTCCCAAAAGGACAAGGCAGCCATGTTTGTTCATAACTTTATCAGTGAGCCTGAGAGTTACCGGATCCAAGCAAACAGTTGTCGGAACGCACCCTGACAAAATACAAGAGTTACCGGATCTCGTTCTTCAGTGTTTGTAAGATGACGTTAAAATATTGAGGACCAGAATAAACATTTTTAGATTTTTCTACCTGGATTATTGAGCATGCATCAGGGGTTATTGAACATGCATCAGGGATTACTGAACATGCATCAGGGGTTATTGAACATGCATCAGGGATTATTGAACATGCATCAGGGATTACTGAACATGCATCAGGGATTACTGAACATGCATCAGGGATTACTGAACATGCATCAGGGGTTATTGAACATGCATCAGGGGTTATTGAACATGCATCAGGGATTATTGAGCATGCATCAGGGGTTATTGAACATGCATCAGGGATTACTGATCATGCATCAGGATAGTTTGTGTCACACGTTTGTGTTTTATTTAAGGCCTTGTCAGCTGAACTTTTAAAGCTCGGACAGAATTACATGGCTTTTTCCTTTTAGCACAGTTTGACGTCATTTTATGGTGATTTAAACTACTGATAAACTACTGTAGTCTTTTAAGTCATCAATGACATTTGTGTGAAGGAAACTGCACCAGTCTGTCTGATTATTGTGAGACACTGCTGTCTGGGACTGTTTGTGTAGTAAATGTTTGTGTGCGTTTTTTTGTGTCTAACTCGGTTTGATATGGACCTCAACATGTTTGTCGACCCATGGAGGATATGTCCCTGGTCCTTTGTCTCAGCGGACTAAGGACGCAAACACCCGAGACTCCATCAGTGGAAGGACAACTAAAATGTGTAAAATCTTACTTCTAACCTACAAAGCCCTCAACAACCTAGCTGCATATTATATTAGAAATCTTATTGTTCCATGTTTTCCTAACAGAGCACTTTGCTCTCAGACTGTAGGTTTACTTGTGGTTCCTAGAGTTTCCAAAAGCAGAATGGGAGGAAGATCTTTCAGTTCTCAGGCTCGTCTCTTGTGGAACCAACTTCCAGTTTCTGTCCATGAGGCTGACACATTGTCCAGTTTTAAGACTGGACTTAAGTCTTTCTTTTGATAAATCCTATAGTTAGAGTTGGCTTGTTGTGCTGCTATAGGCTTAGACTACTAGAGGACAAATTGACCTCATTTCCTTCAATGAATTGTTAAAATTGAATCCAACAATGTTCGGTCAGGTCATCTGGATGGTTTCTTTTCTTGCTGAGACGTTTTGTCTTTCGTTCAAAGGACTTCCTCCATCCAAAAAGCCACCAAACAAACCCGATTCCCACAAATGGCATCGTAGTGGGGAAAAAAAAAAAACAGTTTGCTGGTGCTAAAATTTTCACTACTTTTTTTTGCCATCTTATTTTTATCTTGTTAAAAAAAACAACAACAACCCTGTAAGCCTCTTTTATGATTGTCTATTGTTGTCGCTGTTGTCCATTGTTGTCATCATACTTAGCTTGTAGCCAGGTCTCTCTTGTAAATGAGTCCTCGAGGCTCAATGGGATTAACCTGCCTAAATAAAGGTTAAAGAAAAAGATGGCTTCTGGGGCCCGCCCGCTCCTCTGAGGCCCCCGTCAATTCTTCTGAGACAGTCATGCCAAAATGGTTAAAACACCAAAGTTCATGCTCAATAGTCCGAGGGAGAGGGCGGGCCCCAGAGGCCATCTTTGCACAAGCAAACTGTTTTTTCCACTATGATGCCATTTCTGGGAATCAGTTTTTTTGGTGGCTTCTTGGATTGAGGAAGTCCTTTTTATGAAGGATGAAACGTCTCCGCAAGAAAAGAAACCATCCAGATGACCTGACTGAACATTGTTGAATTTTATACCTGGATTATTGAGCATGAACTTTGATGTAAAAACTGAATAGTTTTCATTTGATACTATTTCTATCTTAACATGTAATTCTCGACCTGCCACTGTGTAGCTAGCTGTTCCTCTCAAACCCAGCCGGTGGAAGGAGATGGCTGCTTGTCCTGAGCCTGATTCTGCGGAAGGTTTCTTCCTCATGAGGGAGTTTTTTTCTTTCCACTGTCACCTTCATGCTTGCTCAAGCTGACAGTTCTGCATTTAGTTAAACTCAAAGCAGTCTGCTCCTCAGATAAATAATGTTAAATTAGTAT
>JARVGS010001454.1:5689756-5701039 GCA_031762315.1 Hypsolebias antenori
AGAGTGAGGTGGAGGAGGATGACTCGCTGTGGCGACCCCTGAAAAGGGAAAAGCCGAAAGAAGAAGAAGAAGAAGTATTCCTTACAGTTATTATCAGTTCTTGTCAGTGATGAATATTTTAATGTGGGTCATAACAGAAAAAGAAGCAGAGTCTTCAGAAAGTTAAACCTCAGGGAGAATCTTAAAAAAAAAGTACCAAAACTTTTCAGACAAAACTCTGTTGCTGTTCTGCCTCAACCCACTGCTACTCCAAAAAGACCCATCTCGTTCCTTCTTCACAATCTGACCCATCCAGTACTAATGTCTAATAAAGTGGAAAAATCCACAAATACCTTGCTTTGCCGTATAAGTCACATCTATCATGCATCATCGCTGACACATCGCGTTTGTTACGAGTCACCGCTGACAACCCGGAAATGTGGGCCGGTGTTGTGCCAAAAATCGATTGGCTGCCAAAAGGCGTCTACGGGAGCGTGCACGGGAGGATTTTCACAAGAATTTGATAAGATTAACACTTAAAAACTATTACTTGTTTGCTTGAAATTATAGTAAATGTGTCTCAGTCTAACTTTTCCTTAATAAATGCACTTTGACGGTCAAATCAGCTGCATTTTCAAAAGTAGTAGCTGCCGCGGTGCTCCGAGAGCGCATTCTGAGGGAGAAAACTAGGAAGGAGGAACGCTGTCCATTTTTTTGAAATTTAACAAGATAACACCTAAAACAATTATTTGTTTGCTCGACTTTACAGTAAAGTTGTGTCTCAGTTGAACTTTTACTCAATAAATACACTTCAGTGGTCAAATCAGCTGCATTTTTGCTGGGGAGGTGCAGTGAAATGAAGCTGATTTGACGTTTGCTCCAGGCAAGCTGGACAAAGCTGGCAGGCTATGGCAAGCAGACTGTGTCATTAATAGCCACTTTTACCTATTACATGACACAATGGCATGCCATACACCTTGATTGTCATCTAACAGCTGAAAATGAAGTGTTCAATATTTTCAGTCAGAATGAATGAAAATGGTCACATCTCAGCCAAAAATTGGTTTATAAATATGGAAGAAAAAAAACATAAATATATTACTTTGGTGTATAAGTTGCAGGGCATGTAAATTATGCAAAAGAAAATGTGACTTATAGGCTGAAAAATATGGTACTGTTTTTGTTCATATAAATCTGAAAATGTACAAAGGCTGTTTACTTCTGTTTGGTCAATCCAACATGTGCTTTCAAACTTTTTTTTGAATTTGAGACAAGAAAATTATTACTTGAAAACAAAAAAAGTTACAATGAAGTAAAAAAAAATATATATATATATATATATATCTGACTTCATCGTGTAGTTTTAAACAACTTTTTGCAACAAACAGGAGGAGAAAATGAAATAAGAGATGCCATTGTATTGATTCAAACTAAATAAAGTCTGTGAAAAGTACAGCATTTATAACTAAATGTTTGTTAAAAAAAAAGGCAGGAAGAAGAAAATGTGAAATGAAGAAAGACTGAGAAAAAAAAAAAAAACAACCAAGAGACAAAATTACAGATTTTCCAGCTGTGTGTGTAAAAACTAATCTCCTCCATGACTCAGTATCTTGTGGAACCACTTTTAGCAGCAACAACTTGAAGTTGTTTTCCGTACGTCTGTCAGTCTGTCACACTGTTGTTGTGGAATTTGAGCATATTTCTATTCAGCGTCACATCAGCTGAAGTTATCAGACATGTTTCTGCACAGCTCTGTAGAGGGGCCACCTCCACACAGGTTGAGCTCTGTGCTTTGACTAAACCAACGCCTTGATCCTTTTCTTTTACAGCCATGCTGTTGAAGAATTCCTTTATTTGTCGCCCATCGTGGAACCAAGAGGCGAAGTGGAAAACCCTTCGCCTATTGCGAGCTAGACGACTTTAGAAAATGTGACTTCCATTTTGGTGTGTGGCTACATCTATGTGTAAGAAAGGTCACTATCCAAAACTGGGTGGCCACATCGAAATCCAAGATGGCCACCACCAAAACCTGGCAACCTTGTTCATTTGAGGAAACTATGCTTTCTAGTTTTTATAATGTTTAAAAATATGTTTTCATCAAATGGTCACTGTGGGCTGCCTCAGACAAGAAAATAAATAAATAAATAAATAAATAAATAAAATAAAGCATATTATTTTTTTCTATTTTTTTTCCCTCCATTTTTTTTCCACTCTGGGAGTGAGCTGCTTGTGGGAATCAGTTTGGTTTGGTGGCTCCTCAGACTCAAGAAGTCCTTCAGATGAAGGATGAAACGTCTCAGCGATAAATTAAACCATTATTGAGCATGGACTTTGGTGTTTGGTACCAGTGAATATCTTGCATGAAAAACAGAGGTTCACACATTCCACGTTTAATTCCAGTCCTGAAAAACACTCATCTCAAAAACAAACCCCTCAGAGACAGAGGGACAGTGATGTACTGCTTACTTTTGATTTAATAACTTTGTTAGTAAAAGCTGAGGTTTTCAAAATAAATTCCACAATAAAACAAGACATTCCAGACAAACATCAAGAGTGAATAAAGGTTGAAAACAGAAAGTCATGGCAGGATTCTCGTTCAGATGCAGCTTTGCACACCTTTTTTCTAAGTATTCTGATAATCTTTTGTGTATGAGCTGTGAAAAAATAAATAAAAGTGGCGTGTACATTTTAAGGCTACTTCTCATTTTCAAGGATTTTGTACGTACTATACATATGAATTAACATTTCTGTATGAAATCATAGAACATTTACAGTAAAATCAAAGATATTTGCTGATCAAACTTTAAAGAGTGAAAAATCCACTTCAGTTTATAAAACTAGTTCATTGCCTCACCAGCTAAAGTCATGGAGCCATTCAAATAGTAAATGGACTGTATGAATGTATGGGACATGCAGACCATGAGGGGTTCAGGGTCTTGCCCAGGGACACTTCAGCACTGTTGGTGGGGGACACCTGCTCTACCACTCATCCACAGCTGGCCTTTTAAAGTGACAGTTAAATTGATTTTATTTTCTGAAAATAAATATGCAATGAGACTTATTAATTTTTATGGTGTGTGTTTTTTAAACTAAACACTGTCTTGTTTTCTCCAGAATGCTGATTCAGATTTCAGACTGCTGATTTTAAATTTACAGTTTATTCTAAGTTTTACTTCAGCATTCTTTGTGCTGTTTTAATAATTCATTCATGAAAACATCCAGTGTAAACGGTGTGCCACAACTTTAAGCGTTTCTCAGTTTAAAAGTTCTTTATTTTATTATTTATCTTTATTTATAAAATATGACAGAAAAACTTTGAAATTGCTTCAATTTAAAAACTTATTATCTGCTAATTAAAATAAAGCCTTTATCAGCTGTTTGGGTAACTGTTGCCCATGACGGTTTATCTAATTTGAGCTTACTCCAATTTGGCAAACTTCAGGTTTCATCTATGTTTTGCTAATTTTACCTTTTAGCTACTTTTGCTACGTTTTGAACTTTTTGCTTCGGTTTTGCTTTTAATGACTAATATGTTTGTGTTTACTTTTATTTACAGCTTTAGCTAAGGTTGCCATTTAGCTATGGTTTTATCTTTTAGCTACTGTTTTGCTCATTTTAGCTACAATTGTACAAAAATCTGCTAGGAGCTATGGTTTTCCTGTTATTATATTTTACCTTTGCAACAACTTACTTTTTAGCTACAATATTTCAAAGTTTATGCTTGTTTTAATTTTTCCTCTGTTTTTATTAATTTTTACCTTTCAGCTACAGTTTTGGTCATTTCAGCTTTTAGCTGCTTTGCTGATCTCATCTTCACCTCCTTGTTTCAACAGTTCATCAACACATTTCATCGGAGCATGCAGTGTTCACGCGCCTTTTAGAGGAAAATGCAGTTTTCTTGTTACTGTGAACATTTCGCTGAACTCTTCCCTCGTAACTGGGAGTTGATCTTTGTTTAGTGTGTGTGAGCATTAAACCGCTGCTGCACCGTCCCGCCCTGCCCCAGTCACAAGGTCTGCGCTCCACTTGTCTGTGAGGGCCGTGAACGCCTCACCACCTCTGTTCAGAGCTCCAGCTGAGCTTCAGTCTTCTCTTCTCTTCTTCTTCTTCTTCTTCTTGTGTTTTCCTCTCAGAGTCCACTCAGTTCCGGTGGATTCATGCGCAGCTGTCGCCCGCCGCGGTCGCCATGCAGAACAACCACCATAAGGAGCGCCTCTACAAGATCCTTGTGATTGGGGACCTGGGGGTCGGGAAGACCAGCATCATCAAGCGCTACGTGCACCACAACTTCAGCCCCAACTACCGCGCCACCATCGGGGTGGACTTCGCCCTCAAAGTCCTGAACTGGGACCAGGAGACGGTGCGCCTGCAGCTGTGGGACATCGCGGGTAAGGGGACGACTTTTACGCGCGGCGCATATCCAGAATATTTATTTTATTTACTATTTATTTTTGTTGGAAAACCAAAGAGAGCTGTTTCATTTTTAAGCTCTATCTGCATGACAAGTGTTTTAAATGACTGGTTTTGTCTTTCAAATCACCTAAAACTCACAAAATCTACTTCACCCTCACAAAATTGCTTCAAGCAATTAACAAAATTAAAACCAACACTTTTAAAATAAAACAATGCATAAAACTAAAGCAAGAGCCCAAATCACGCCCAAAGCTGGAACACTTTCATGACTTTATTTAACTTTTATTATTTCCCTCCAGATCATTCTGGGGGTTTCCACAGGCCCAAATGGTTAATCTCTTCATGCACAGTGAAACAGAGAGGAGTGTGTTGCCAGATCGCGTGGTAACAGGCTGAACTATAAAAATATGGACTAGAAGAGAGTTTATGATGTTCCGCATGAGCGTGTGCACCTGCTCATTTGAGCCCTAAAACATCAAACCTCAAATCAGCTGCCATCCTTCACCGGCATTACGTTCATCTTTAAGTTGTTGATACAGATGTTTGGATGGTTCTGATTCAGAAGCTGAGTTCATGCTGATGTGAGCACTCAGGTTCAGTTTATTTGGTGCCTGCTGGTGTGAGAAATAATGTCTTTTGACTGGAAGTGCTGGTTCTGTGACAGAGCTGAAGGCCACAGCGCTCTCATGTCACATGAGTGTCGGCTGAGGTTCAGAAGAATCCTCTGACCTGCTGCGCTCTCCCCTCCTGGAAGAAGTCATGTGTCTCAGGCTCATATGAGGGAGATTTGAGGCCAGGATCTCATATACAGAAAGCTTTTGTTACTAACTAAAAAAAAAAGTATCTGCCTTGTAGAAAACTTTTAAGGTCTCGTGCTGTAAAGGTTCCCTGCACTTTGTTAGGATGAGGTCTTTGCAGAAGATGAAAAGGCCTAAAATCATCTCTGTTCATCTGGATCAAAATATTTGACTTAGTCTACAAACTGTTCAGTGAACCAGCTCCTAAATTAAGTGTTTTTTCAAACTGGACAACAACTGGTGATGTTTTTTCAGTCTTTTACTACAAGGACAGGATAGTGCGGGGATTGATGATGTTTTCTGCTGCTGCAGATGTAATAAATCACTTTCTGTTTCTCCGTGTGTCCCAGGATAAACAGCTTCAGTCCACGCTATTTTTGTTTGCCATTTTTCCAACATTTGAACTCACGGGGTGACAGGGCTGGATTCTCAGGCTTATCTCTAAAATAGGATAAGTTTAGCTCATATATAATCAGCTTTTCCTCCTTTTGAAGTTTCATTCATTATATGAAATGGCACAGAGTTATCAACTTAAAGGCTCTGAAACCTGAGGGTTTTTGTTTGGAGGGTTGAAATTCTGCATTAAAACATGATTTATGAATCATAAAACAGGATGGGATCAGTCATGAACTGCTGATTGATATTGAGTATTCATGTGCATCAGTCAAATGTGGGCAACACTAACTTTAAAATGTTTTTCTGTCAACTTGTAGCTCACCATCCTAACACAAAGGATGATGTTAGAAAAGGGCAAGTTTTTAAACCTTAAACCAAAAAAAAAGTACAATCTGTGGGTTTTTGGTTTGTTTTTCATCACAGTTCAGTTTATTAACTTTAAAACATCATTATCACCCTCTGCTCAAAGGCAAAGACAAAATATAATGTTTTCAACCTTATTTGTGTGTGTCTCTGTGTGTGTGTCTAGAGCAGGGGTGCCCAAAGTTGGCCCACCAAGCTGTCCTCATATTACAATCTTCTTTGGAGTGTCAGTGTGTTTACACTCAGTCATTCTGACTTTAATGTTAATGTTAAATGGAAGGTCAGCCCAGTGACCACCTTAATGGCACCATACAGCTGGAGTGGCTATTTGTGCATTAAATTATTGAATTTTACAAATTTATATTTTATTTTGACAGACTTCCTACAGCTTCCTGCCACTGAACAACATTTTCCTATGATCCTGCACTAATAAACTTATAAATCACACATAAAGCATTTAAAAATAGCCTAAATTATAACTATGAACTGGCTTCAGTAGTGATTTTAGCCTGTTTTAAATGTTAACTCAGCACCTCTGAAAAATAAATGTACGCGAGAACGTATGCTGGGGTGTGGGGCTGAACTCTCTGCGTACCGACATGTGTACGGACGTACGCAGGGCTATACTGGGGGCTTTAGATTCACCAAACTATTGAATATGGAATAAATGACGACAGTGTCAAACGGGCCAGTAAAACCTATGACTTTTTTTTTGCACGAGTCCTGCCACCTCCTGTCAATCAATCCAGCATGTCAGCAACTGACCAATCAGCAACGTTAATTTGTCCTGAAGTGAACGCCTCTTACCTGCAGAGCTGCAGCTTTGCAGTCAGGTATTTCAATAATGAGTTTACATCTTTTGTTTCATGCTAATCTATACTGTAATAAACCTTTGTAAAATACACCAAAATGCAGAAAATGCATCTACTTTATTCAAAATTCTCCGGGGGAGGATCCCCCCCCACCACCAATGCAGTCTGTTCTGTAATATTCTTTATACAGAACTGAAGGTTAAATAACTGTATAATAAATAAATGGACTTTACTTAAAGATGTATTTCCATTTCATGTATTATTGCATTTGGCCTTCTCAGGGAAAAAAGTTTGGGCACCCCTGGTCTAGAGAAATCTCAATCAAACTCTCATATACAACAGCCAGCAGAGTTTAGAAAACACAAAAAATGGGTATAACAGTCATTTTTACAGATAATAAACTAAAATGTAGTGTATTGACTGACAGTGATTAACAATGCTTCTGCATGTGACATCCCATGCAAGGTTTGACCAAAAAAGGCTGCACCTGCCATTTTTCATCGTGAGATGAACTTTCTATATATCTCTGGCATGAAAATCAGAACAACATGCTTTCCTTCAAGGGAAGCTAGGCCTTTATTTCAGTTCAGTTTATTTATATAGCACCAAGTCACAACAGAAGTCATCTCAGGACACTGCAAACACATTTATACATAAAAATTCAATTATTGACATTGTTTATGTGAAGTGGGGTAACCAGCAGATTGTGTTGAGTCTTCATATTGTTGGTCTCCCATCCTGAGCAAGCACAAAGGCAACAGTGGAAAGGAAAAACTACTTCCTAACAGGAAGAAACCTCCAGCAGAGCCAGGCACAGGACAAGCAGCCATCTGCTTCGACCATATGGGCCTTCAATTTATCATGTTGTTGCTCGATAAACAAGCTGGTTGACGTCGATGTCCAGGGTCTGAATTGGATATTTGTTGCACATGTGAGTGTCATGTGTGTGAGTAGCACCTTTAACGCCATACGCTTCTGAACATTTTCTGCTGCCGTCTGTATTCAGACCTGAATATGTGAAACACAGTTCAGGTGTTTTGATGGGGTTCTATGGGAAGGCAATAATCACTATTTTACCTGTTGTAGGTAGCTCTTTGAACATCCTCACTTTGGAGAAATTGACTTTAATTCTGCTTGTCTTAAAACAAGTTAATTCTCAATACATTCTTACAGGTTTAACCTCACTTAATTTAATTAATGTTTGCATGCTATTCATTTTACAGTAAATGGTTATTCAAAGCTATTTCTACAGGAAGTGGTACAGTTAGCTGTAGTTAGCATTCTGTGCAAAAACCTGTGTAATGTCAAGCTAATGGAGATGAACCACCATGAAATGTCTGAGATTTAGAAGACGGCAATCTCATTTAGCCACGCCCCCCACCCCACAGTCCTGCTCCTCAATAGCCATTAGCTCTTTAGTCCAGTTATCCAAAGAACTATCTATAACAGGTAAGTTACTAACTGTTCAGACTCTTTCCAGATAATTCTACTTCAAAAGATCTGAACGATCACATTAATAGCCCAAAAACGTTTGTTCATGTATGACTAGGATTGATGTTTTACGGTTCAGAGTAAACTCCATGTTCACGTAGACATAGAAGGTGATGCAGCTTTCAGCTTTGCATATTTTAATACTGAACCTCCCGGTGTAAGGATGTGTTCTTAAGATAACCACTCATCTGACGTGTCCTTGAACAATACTGTCACCATGCCAGCTGTTCTGCAGCTGACCCTGTGCTCGGACCCACCTGTTCATGGTAGAAACACTTCAGATGGTAAATGGACTCTGCTTATATCACACCTTTATGTCTAATTAAGATACACAAAACACTTTACAACATAATCAGTGCCTTCATTTACCTCCAACACACACATTCTTACAGCACTCTACAGAGCTGTAGAGACTAATCAGAGCTTTATCACATTCATACACCGATGGGACACACATCAGAGGCAACGAGGGGTTCAGCGTCTTGCCCAGAGACACTTCAACATGACTGCTGCTGGAATCGAACCTCTAATTCTCCCATTGGAGGATGGCTGCTCTAGCTGCCCTGAACAAAACAACTAATCATTTTCCCCCTTTACGTACATTCTATGCGCTGAAGAGTTGGAAAGGCCAGTTTTGGTGTTTTTGATTAACCCGTGTGGTGAAAATGTCCAGAGGCAGAATTTATTCTGAAGGTTTTTGTGGTCCAGTACAAATAATAGATGGGAAGGTGTGGGTGGATAAAAAATTTCCAGCAGGTACAACTTGATTTCATTTTAGCTCCATGAATCTTTGCGGATCATTTCACAGGCAAACACAAACAAATCACACATCTCTTCTTTTTCCTTCCTGCCTCAACTCATCCTTTCTTTCTGTCTCAGTGTAAATATTCTGTGTGTATCAGAGGGAGGGAACATATGTGGGGACTGCAGACAACAAATCCGTGTTTTTTGTGTGTTTCAGGTCAGGAGAGGTTTGGCAACATGACCCGCGTTTATTACCGTGAAGCCATGGGCGCCTTCATCGTGTTCGATGTGACACGGCCGGCCTCCTTTGAGGCCGTCGCAAAGTGGAAGGAGGACTTAGATTCCAAAGTGACACTTGCCAACGGGAAACATGTAGCCACCGTGCTGCTGGCCAACAAATGCGACCAGGGTCGGGACGTTCTGACCAACAACGGCATAAAGATGGAGCAGTTCTGTCAGGACAACGGCTTTGTGGGATGGTTCGAGACGTCCGCTAAGGTGAGAATTAATTACAAATAAAAAGCAGCATTATCTGCAAAAGTACAACGTGAGTGCTGAATGACAGCTGAAATCTGCAGACGATGCTAAAACTGAGTTGTTAAAGCTAAAAGAAACAGAAGACAGGCTAAAAGCTAAAAAAGGCAGAACACTAACTAAAATCTGAAAAGAGCAAAACACTAGCTAAATGCCAAAAGTAGAAGAATATTAGTTAAAAGTAGCAAAATGCTAGCTAAAAGCAGCAACGCAGTAGCTAGAATCCAAAAGGACCAAAAGGCTAGCTAAAAGCTAAATGCAGAAAGTTAAATGCCCAAAGTACCAATACAATAGCTAGAAGCTAGGATAGCAATAAGCTACCTAAAAGCAGCAAAAGGTTGGATAAAAACTAAAAGTAATAAAAATTAGCTAAAAATCTAAAGTAATAAAAAGAGTAGCTAAAAGCCTAAATTAGTCATAAAGGGTATAAAAATGTTAAAAGGTTTACTTAAAGTATTAAAATCCTAGCTAGAAACTAAATTTATCTAAAGGTTAACTAAAAGCTAAAAGTAGCAAAAGGCTTACTAGAAGCTGAAAAAGTTAAAAGGCTTTCTAAAGAAATGCTAAATTAACTAAATTCTGTAAGTATCAACGGTTAGCTATGCTAGTTAAAGCCAAAAGTAGCAGAATGGTAACTAAAAGCATAAAGTAGCTAAAAGGCTAGTTAAAAGTCAAAAGCTAAAAGTAGCAGAATGACAGCTAAAAACTAAAATAAGCTTAAGTTAACTAAAATAGAGTTTGTGTGGTGAAAAAGATTTAAAAAGTAAATAGATTTTCCAAGGAAATAATGATACATGAATGGCTGAGATAGCACCAAATAACCTGAAGTAGTTTGCATAAAAAAAAAAGCTAAACAGGAAAATAATAGTGTGAAGTCTGAATCAGTGTCGACAAAATTAACAGGAGGAGAAAGACCAGCCTCCAGTGAGCTGTCTGCAGTCTCCCCCAGCGTAGCTGACACGTCCCTCTTGTGTAAATGTCCCTAACATCCTTGACTCAGTCTGACCCAGCACCTGATTGTCCTGTGAGGACTCATTCAGGATAAGACGTGCAGAGTTTCACGGTGTCGGTCTGTCTGGTATCTGCATATGAATTAATTCTCAGGCGCAGAGCTCGGCTGCTTTCCCACAGAGGCTCCCAACAGATGATCCATCTGTGTTTTTCCAGGTCAGCTGCACTTGCATCAGGTGCTTTGTCATCCAGATAAGATATCCAGGAATGTAGAGGGACTACTATATCAGCGCTGTGATTCCACTGAATACACAAATCAGGAAAGAGTAGTTTTACCTTTTCTTATGTGGTTTATTTTACTGAAAATCAAAGGTGTAGAAAATATTAGTTTGATCCAAAACATGGTGTGAAACCTGACTGGGAAAGTTTACTGGAGAAATATTTTGCATTACTCTACAGTTTAAAGCCCTAAAATCTTCTGAAACGGGTTTCTTTGCAAAGCTTGCAAACAGTTAATGTCTTACCTGTTGTAGATAGCTCTTTGATAACCTCTGTTTGGAGAAGTACAATTTAATTCTGCCCTGACTGACAAGCTAATGGCTAGTCTGAGCAGAACAATGATCTGTCATTGCTGATGCTTTAAAATACCTCCAATTTTTAAAGATCACTTTGTGTGAACTAGAGTTGCACTCGGGGCCAAACTGACCCGGCCCCAGCTCGCAGTTCACAGTAATTACAAGTCCGAACCTGGACACCCCCCCCCCCCCCCCGAACATTTTTCATTAAGCTTTGACTGCTTATAC
>JARVGS010001454.1:5709191-5724149 GCA_031762315.1 Hypsolebias antenori
GTCAGTCTCAGCTGTGGAAGAAGACGGCTAAAGCGTTAGCCATTTTGTTAGCTGCTAAGGACACCCACGTGTACCGTAACACCACTACAACATACTGTGTATTTTTACTAAGGTTATATATGGTTACTTATTAAATGATAAAGCTCTGTATTTGTTGTATAACACACTCATTGTTCCACTTAATCTTTGCATTGATGTTTGGGGGAAAGCGTGTAAAACAATCACAAAGCCTATTTTTATTTTACAGAAAAGAGCTGTAAGAATGATCACTAGAAAACATTACTGTCATCCATCAAGCACATTATTTTATCAACTGAAGTTATTGAAGTTCTATGATTTGTAGATTATAATATTCTATCAGTTATGTATAGAGCTCATAATAATGCACTACCTTTAAATATCCAAATACGTTTTGTTACAAGACAAAGTTGTTGTAATCTTAAAGGGACAGAGATATTTGTAAAACCAAAATTCAGAACTAGTTTAAAGGGACAGTCTACCTCAATCCAGGGAATTAGATTATGGAATGGTTTGGAGAATGAAGTTAAATATAAATGTCAAGTCAGTGTTTACATTTAAGAAAATGATCAAAACTGAATTGTTTATATTTAAACTTAACTTATTTAAACAACATTTTTACTGTAGTTTATTGTTGTCTGTACTTTATATGTTCTGTCTGGAAGTGGTCTCTCTTGTAAAGGAGTCCTCGTGGCTCAGTGAGACTAGCCTGTATGAATGAAGGTTGAATGAATGAAAGAACATGATAAATTGCATGATTTGTTAGCCCTCAAGAAATGTGTGAAGTATGACTCTCATCTGTTAGCAAACCCAATTTTGGCTTAATATCTGTAAAAGTAACTGAGTTGTGGCCTTTCTTATGCTTGCTAAGGTAAAATGTGGCAGCCATCTTGACTCTGGGTGACTCAGAAATTTAATTTCTTGTAGATATATATCCAATAGCCACCTCCTGAGAGTTTCATTAAAATCTGTCCACTGGGCCATGACATATTGCTAACAGACAGATAAACAATAATCACACTCTATTACATTATGTTTTATGTGGTGGGTGACAAAAAGAAATATGTTTCAAAACAGTTGGTTTACATCTTTACATATTTGATTAAACTAAATAAGGTCTTACAAGACATTTATTCAGCAAAACCAGCTGCGGTTTCAAGTTTGTGGTTGAGGATTTCTAGGTTGTTTTTTTTTTTGACAGAGTTCCACCTGCAGTTTTTAGACAGCCTGTCTACTCAGCGTAAAACACTGAAGAAATCATTCCTGCTTTCATGCTGGCTGGAAACACAGTCCCACTGATTTGCACACACTTTAAAGAACATGACAAAATAAGAAGTTTGCAAGCTACAAGAAAAGACGGGTGCCAGCTAGTTGCAGAAGAGGCTTTGTGTGTTTTTCTCCTGGTGTGAAGATGACAGTTTATAGCTGTGCGAGAACAAAATCCTATTCTGTTACCTTTTTATCTACACTTGTTGAAGTGCAGCAGAAATGGTCTCAGTTTATTTGAAGATACCACATTGCCCCTTTTAACATGCAAGAGATGACAATTGACTGCTGTATTAATTTTTCCTGACAACTGCTTTGCACATTTGACCCAAAACATCAGGGCTTTGACAGTTAATTAATTACAAACATTAACGCAGCTCCAATCATTTAGCCTCCGTAATTTATTTTATGAAGCTGGAGGAGCGTCTGAGGAAATGCTATGTACCTACTTCCTGTTTTGTTCAATTCACCAGTGCAGTCAGCCTGGTGGTGAAAATTATATAAAAAAAAAAAACACAATAAAACAAAGCTTTACCCTCTCAGACTTGCTCAAGGCCACATTGATATGTCAACTGGTGAGTCTGGGCATTTAACAACTACTCTTCTCTCCTGACTGAACCGAATCTTCCACAACAAGAAAAAGTAGTTTTTTTTTTTTTTTTTTTAGTTCAAGCCTCCCATTTGTTTGTACCAACTCATCACCACAATCAATGCTGCACATTGGTTGGATGTTGGTTGGATGGTTGGTTCTTTGGATGGTTGGTCTGTTAGTTGGATGATTTCTTGCTTGGTTGTTTGAATGGTTGGTGTGTTGGTTGGTTGAATGGCTGGATGGTAGGTTGGTTGGATAATTGGATGGCTGGTTGGATATTTTATTTATTTATGTATTTGTTTATTTATTTATTTGTACACACTAAATTTGTACTGTTCTACAATGAACACCACCCTCTGTCATTAGAAGTTTAGGGCAGAATGGAAGGAAAAGGAACAAACACAAATACTCCATATGTTGCTGGAGTATCAGAGAAACGCTGAAGGATTTTCTCCAAGCACGACATCTCTGTGCATTTCAGACCTAACAGGTCCCTCAGAGACTGGTCCATCCAGAGGACAAACTGAGTGGTGCTGTGTCTGCAGTTCGGGGCAGCGAGGAAGATTCAGACAAAATTAAACAAGCTCTCTACATGTGCATGTCTCAACAACACAGGAGAACCAGCACTTCATTACAAGACATGTGGTCCACCTACATCTCAAGGATAAGAGACCCTCTTTTCATATTTTAGACAGACGAGATAGATGTTTTGATGCAAAGGGAGCCTTTTATATTAAATGATGAAAAACAACTTTGAACTGAGAAGGAGGTCTCAGATTTCTAATACTTACTATGCATTTTAAGTAATTCCATCAGGGTTCCTCAAACTCACACCTTTGTGCATGACAAAAACATTTCCCCAAGACCTTAAAAAACAAAATTGAGTCAGGTCCTTTGGATGGATTCTTCTTTGTTGAAACATTTTGTCTTTTATTCAAGAGACGTCTTCAGTCTGAGGAGCTGCACTGAGATGGAGTTTGCTTGCAGCTCCTCAGAATGAAGAAGTCTATTGGATGAAAGATGAAATGTTGAAAAAAAAAAAAAAAAAGAATCCAGCCAGAGGAGCTGACTCAATTTTGCTAGATTTATCTTTCTGGATTATTGAGCATGCATCTGGACAAAGACTTTAACAACTTTCCATTGTGAGGGATGTGTAGTTTTAATCCAATCTGCATGATAATCTAGGTACACGACTGTTTCTCACGCAGTGTTAAAGGACTGCAACCCCTATATTCTCCAGATTTTTTATTTTTCAATTGTAAACAGTAAAAGCTCTCTTATAGGAAGTTAAACATGTATAACTACAAAAATAGAAGTGAGTTGTTCATTTATTTTTTTTATATGTTCTGGATAGTTTACATCAGCATTATGCTTTTTTTTTTGGGTTAGGGTTAGCATCAGCATTATGCTAATTAGAACCACAAAACCAAACTATTTCCTTTTGCTTGGGAAAAAAAAGCCAGTTATCTGTCACTTTATCCCTGTGGTCATATATGACCAAGACTACATTGTTGAAAAGAACATAAAGTACAAAGGATGGACTGTTGGATGGATAGATGGATGGATGGATGGATGTGACCATCTTTCCACAAAGAGGTGGGTGATCAGTCTTAATGTACAGCCTTGATGGAGCTGTCTGCAAAATAAATAAATAAATCAAAGGGTAATTTAAATGTCAGACACAGGTTTAATGTCAGTATCATGAAATGTCAAGGAACCTGCATTTATTACCTGCCCTCATTGATTCAAAGATGGACACAGACATGCACAAAACACGGAGCATTTATAGAATGAAAATAAGACATAAAAGAGGTAACAGTGTCAGTATGACGGAAACTGTCGAAGATCATCTGCCTCAGGCACAGAAATCCAGAAAGAGTTTTGAATTGTTTTCTGAATTATTTTGTTTGTTTGTGTTTCATGTAAACCAAGTTATGAAGATAAGATTGTTTTGTTTTATTCTTAGCCAATGGATTTTTCCTCTAGTGCTGGAACTTTAGGAGAAAATAAACTTTTTTTATTTTTTGTTTGCCGCAAGTTTCTGCCCTTCACACACACCTGTATGCACCCCCCCCCTCCAACACACACACACACACACACAACCTGTCCGTACTCTGACCTGCTCAAAACTCATTCATAATGCATGCAACCTATGTTTGGTTACTTGATAGTGAGGGTGTATGTGTGTGTGTGTTGGGGGAGGGAGTGTGCATGTGATGTGCACTCACTGGGCAGCACAGCGTGACAGACTGGCTGTAGACCCTCGGTCTTAAATCCTCCAGCAGGCAGGTACATGGCTTAAATGGATTCGAGATACAGAAAAAAAAAAGTAAGCTTGAGCAGACAGGGGCAGCTCTGTGTCTGCTGATAAATCACCATCTGTTTGTTTGTTACATGCAATACTACATTTTGGCAAAACTTTGCATCATTAAATTTCATTTTAAATCTACAAAGCTCTGATAACGTCTCAGAAAGCAGAGTCACGTTTATGGCTGCTTTGAGATGAGGACAACAAGGTTTCTGAAGCACAATCTCATGGGATCAGCTGGATCTGTTGTTCTCACATTCAAGTAAATAAATTCTTCAAAGTCCCAGGTCCATTAAACTAGCGTGAGCCACGGGAGTAAAAGTTTACAATTAAAGCTGAAAGAGAGAGTTCTGTCATTCTCTTAAAATCCAAGTTCTGTTTTCAAAATGTTTGTATTTTACAGGTATATCTGGGGTTAAATAAAGGAGACAACTTTTTAAAATACTGTATTTAAAGTGGTAATCTCATTAATGAAGGAGCTGTTGTAAACAATTTGTTTGAGGCTGGAAAGTTGGTCTTTTTCCCACCCAACAAGTCACAGTGTTTTTACGAGTAATAACTCGAATAACTCAGATTTGACCTGTTATTTAATAAACTTAAATCCATTTCTGACAGCATCAATTATCAAACTGTAGTTGGCCATTTGGAGGAGTTAACCCTCATTTTTAGGCTGCAGTTGTAATAATTAAGTTTCATAACTCAAATTTTGAAATTGTGCCTCACAAATCATTGAAAGGCAAAACGTGGGAGATAATGTTTTTGCCTGTGTAGGTGCATAGATGTGTTAGTAAAATACCTTATGAACAAGTGGATGGATTTTAATTAAACTCCAAGGAAATAATCTTTGGATACAACTGAACTTTTCAAATCAATCCAACTCAAGAGAGCTACTGTACATGCAGCTGTCCCCAAGATGCACAAACGGCAATAACTCAGTCAATTTCCCAGATATTGCACCACAGTCTGGTGTGGTAGTAACAGGTAGACATGTCCAACACCAACTGCAAAAACATTTTCTGCACGATATTTGATTAAAACTTTAGCAATAAACTTTATGAGTCAGCACTGTGTTATTTTTTTGCAAAAATATTTTACACACAGGTTCAGATTTTGGGGCGGCACGTTGACGCAGTTGGTAGAGCTGCTGCCTCTCAGCGAGAAGGTCACCGGATCGAATCCCAGCCGGTGGGGCTTTCTGGATGGCATTTGTATGTTCTCTTCATGCATGCGTGGATTTTCTCCAGGTACTCCGATTTCCTCCCACAGACCATAAACACGCATGTTAGACTGATTGATAACTCTAAATTGTCTCCAGGTGTGAGTGAGAGAGTGAGACAATGATTTGTCTCTATGTGTCCCTGTGATGGACTGGAGGCCTGGCCAGGGTGTACCTTGCCCTTCGCACAGTGACTGCTGGATATGGGCATTAGCGATCCCTGTGATCCAAAAAGGTAGAAGCAGGTAAAATGGATGGGTTCAGATTTCCAGAAACTGAATAGATTCATTGGAGATAAGATACAAAGTTAAGTGGTTTATTTAATCAGGACAACAGGGTCGACATGGGACAGGCGGATCTGTAGGAGACAGTGAAAGTGAGTTTGTGCAGTACTGATAACACCAGTGGTAGTGTGGGTTTGCCAAGTTTCTTCGTTTGGGTTATGAGGGTGGCCGGGTTAGGATTCCAGGCACTGTGCTCAAAAGATCTCTAGGTAAGTTTGGTCAAGCAGATATTTTGAGATTTGGTGAGATGAGAAGCTGGCAGAATAGCTGAGTAGATTACAAATACTTCTTGTTGATTGCATGGTGGGAGGTACATAACAAAATGGAAAAAAACTCAAGAAGTTATGTGGTTCCATAAAATCATAAAAGCCCACAAGGACCCTGTAGATTTAGGTAAACATAAGTTAAACTTGCACTCTCAAAGGTATTATGATCACAACAAGTGAAGCACAAGGGTTGTTGGGTCATTCATTGTGAGGCGATCAATGGTCCAACGAAGACTCTTGGTTTCACTCAGCTTCAAGCAGAAGTAGAATAATCAACCATCACGGGAGACATCTGCGAAACTGCCCACTTACAGGATCTACAAATGGTGGAAAATGGAGATGGAGAGAGCCAGAGACACCAGAATCCTAACACACTGCAGCATCTGCAACTTCATAATTTTTCTGAAAGCTCTGACATGAAAGGCAGTGAGCCTTTACTTTAGTATTTTTTATTATTGTTTTTGACAATGTCTGACCTTGTATTCAAAATAAAACAGAGCAAACACCAACAGTTTGACATGGCGTATACAGTTGCCGTAAATTGTGTTACTTTCTTCTTTGTTTGGTGTTATCATTTTAAACATATGAAAGATTTGATTAATAAATGACGGCATACACTTGATGGGTCAAATATAATTCAAGTCTCATGTCACATTCATGTTCATCTTGGTCACATAGAGGAAAATATCTTTAATCTAAAAAGAAGAAGAACCCGTTTATAAATCAATAATTGTTATTCTGAGACTCGAACGAGTCCCGTATAATTATTGAAAAGTGTAAAGGTGAATAAGTATAACTAAGCCTTGATCCTTTACACTATCACTAGGTTTGATCCCCACGGTGAAGCATTAACAGGCTCTCCTCCTCCACCAGACGATGCAGCTCGGCCTCCACGGCATCACAGAGAGCCAGGGGAATACGCCGAAGAGGCTGGATAACAGGACGGACTGACCGCTCAATTGTGAGCTGGTGGACAAAATCTTCATGCAACCCAGTCCGCTGTTTGTAGTAGTAGTAGTAGGACATGCTGGCCCTTAGCATCACTGACTGCAAAACCCAGGACGAAGAACAAATCTAGGCCCATAATGTTAGCTCCCTTCCGGGTGATACAGAAGTTGGTGTTAGGCGCAGATTGCTGATCATACTTGACAGGGAGGTGGGCCACACCCAGAGTGTGGATGGGAGAGTGGCCGTAGCCCAGCAGGGATGTAATTGCTGCTTCCAGGGGTGTACGACTGAAAAACTGGTCATACGTGCATTTGTTCAAAATTGACACTTTGGCCCCTGTGTCCACAAGGAGCGGGATGAGAGCTGTGCCCACACGACATGTGCAGAGCTTGAATGATGGCTGCAGAGTCTGTACAGTGTTAATGGGAACCACAGTGGTATCATGGCGAGCAGAAGAGGAGTGACAGCAGCGTGCAAAATGATTCCACTTATTGCATTTATGACAGTTTCCCATGGGCAGGACATGACTAGTCTCTAGCAGCATGGTTAGTGGAACTACAGTTACCACAGCTCTTGGCCCCACTCCTACTGGCCCCCCATTCGCTCTCTGTACATCCAAATTTCCACTCAGCCTGTCAGGCCCCTTGGCAGCCTCTGTGTGATGGACAGACTGTGGTGATGACATCACCGGTTCATGCACAGTGCTGTAAAATTTTCACGCCTCTGTTAGGGCCATTTTTAGTTGCTTCTCAATTACTAGAGCGTCTGCCAGCGTCATGGAGTCTGGTTCAAGTAAAAGTCTCTCCCTCAGTTGTTTACATGACGTTTTCTCTATCAGCTGATAGAGAAAACGTCACTTTGGGGCATTAGAAAACGTCTAATGCCACAAAGTCACAGAGTCTAGCCAGCCATGCTGAGGCGTAGTGAGTGACAGACTCACCCAGCTGTTGAATCCTCTGACGAAACTCAAAGCGATACATCCGCCCGCTCCGACCCGAGCTGAAATGGGCCCTCAATGCGGCCGTGGCTGTGGCATATTTATTATCCAATAACGTGAGTGTGGTGAAGATTCGTTGACCCTCCTGGCCTAGACTATGGCGCAGGAGCGCACACTTCCTCGCTTCCGCCAGCTCAGTGTGTCCTAAAGCCAGCAAATGATCCTCAAACAACTTCAGTCATCTGTCCCAGGAGACATCTGGAACACCGGGGACAGGCAGGAAAGGTGGCGATGGTGGAAAGGCGAGTACGGACATCCTCATCTGCCAAAGTGTAACGTCTACAGAAGACTCAATAACCACACTGTATCGCTTTGTTGCACCAAACTTTACTGAAAAAAACTCCCCCCACCCTCATATTTTAACCCATGTTGTAAAGCACGGCTATATCTCTTAAAGGCACAGTAACATGTCACTAACAGTGCATAACATCACAGAGTCCAACCAAAACACCAAACTGAGTGATTTCTGAACATAACACCCAGATAAATCTGAACAAGTCTCTGATTGGAATTTATTACATTTGATGACCGTTTTCAACAAAGGCTGTAAGAATTATTTTCCTTTTTCCTCGAAAACTAATCCAATCATGGGATATGCGGTAGGAACCAGCCTTTTTGAACCATTTTACCCGATTGAAAAAGTCAGGTTGCATTTTGTGTTTTTTTTTCTTAGGGACAGTACAGTTAGGGCATAGGCCATTCACAAGAGCTTATTATGAAATTGGTGCATCCACACCTAGAGGAATTTGGATTTTCACCCATTGTTTTAGTTTTATTTCATTCATTATACTACATTTTTTTAACACATTTGCTTGCACTGCTGCTGGATTTTTGAAAGCTATGAATGTAACCTTGTGCAAATTTATGATTAAAAACACAAAGCATGAAAATCTTAGAATGTTGGACTAATTTTCCTGATGGTATCTGAATAATACACATTCTTTGCTGAACTTAATCAGAAAGTGTGCTTGGTTCTGAGATTTTTGGAGGATTTGAACGGTTACTTAGATTTTTGAACAGCATCCCCATGTGGCCAACGTGTCCTGGCCTAGGAAAATGACCAGGTCTTGTACCAATTCCAAACGTCAAATAGAGGAAGAACAGCCATAATGCAGGATACCTTATGGTAAACTTTGGGGTCACGGCTACTTGACTCTAAAAGCTGTGAGGTGAAATAGGGGTGCATCCTGCAGATGAAGGTTGTTCGTGCCTGGTCGAATCTTTCTCGAATCCAGCCTAAGAGGGCCTGACCGTAGTATTGTTTGGGTAACACTCAGAAGTCTAGCTGGGTACAATTACTGGTTAGACGAGGGCTGGAGGGGTGTTAAACCCTGAAACGAAACTAACACGTTGCCTCCTATCTGAAAGAAAATTAGAGGACCAATCAGTGGTATGATCGGAGAAATCGATTTCTGAGAGCTTATGACACTAGATGTCATGATCCACAATGTCAAAAGCTTTAGACAGAACCTTAGCTAAAATGCAGAGTTTAGAGATTGGTCGATAGTTGTTCAGTGAGGTGGGATCACCTTCCTTCAGCAAAAGAAGAACCAAGGCTGTTTTCCAAGCGTTTGGGATGAAGTTTTGGCTTATGGAAAGATTAAAGGGTGTTGAATTGTGGAAGGTTTTGGAAAAAGATGTTAAAGATGTAAACTCCATGATGAATTTCAAAAAAATTATCAAGTCTAAACTGATAGCAAAATACTAAAGCTATGGTAGAGCTTTCAAATGTATTTGTTTAACTATTAAGTGTGAACTATTACTAAGTTAATATGTTGTTTCTGGTAGATTATTGCTTGAACTGATTGCTTGAAATTGTTTTTTTTTTTCTTCAAACAAATCAAAGAGTAAAAAAGGGGCAGAATAAATAAGATTTTTTTTTCTTCTTCTGCCACCTTTCATTTTATGTATTTTGGTTTCTTTCACATTTTTATGAAAATGGGTTTTTCTTTTCCCATTTCCTTCTAGGTTGGTTTTTAATATGTAAAATGTAAAATGAATAAACTATTTAAACTAAACTAAACTAAACTCTCACCTAGACTTGGTGACTGTTTTTACTCCAGGTGTCCTTCCTGACTCAACCACAGACACCGAGCTACCACAGCCCTCTGTGTGGAGCAGAGAGCTGCATTTAGGGTGCCCAGGGGAGCAGATGTGGGGGTTAAGCGCCTTGCTCAAGGGCAAAGGCTGGAGGTGCTTCACCTTTTCCACGGACATTTTGATGTTGTCGATTGGGGGACTTGAACCAGTGACCTCCCGATCACAGGCTCACCTTCTCTAACCTCTGCACAACCACTCTCCACAGATAATGAACTAAATGGTGTGAATTCAGTTCAGTTTATCTCTGCAGCTCCATCACCACAGAAGCCGTCTCAGATCATTGAACAGAAACATTCAAACATTACAAAAGACAAGTATTAAAGTTCTCCATCTGAGGAAGCAGCAGATTGTGTTGAATCTTCACTTCATCACAGTCTCTCATGATGAGCGAGAAGAAAAGACACATTGAACTCAGTTTAACAGGAAGAAACCTCCAACAGAACGAGCTCAGAATGAGCTGGTTGGGTCTGAGAGGACAGGAAGTAGAAACAGACAAGCAGAATGACAGTTCCAGGTGTGGTTTCTAAAGTCCAGGTGTGCTTTCTATAATCCAGGTGTACTTTATATAATCCAGGTGTACTTTCTATAGTCCAGGTGTACTTTCTATAGTCCAGGTGTACTTTATTAAGTCCAGGTGAACTTTCCATAGTTCATGTGTACTTTCTATATTCCAGGTGAACTGTCTATAGTCCAGGTGTACAGTCTATGGTCCAGGTGTACTTTCTATAGTCCAGGTGTACTTTCTATAGTTTAGGTGCAATTTCTATAATCCATGTGTACTTTATATAGTCCAGGTGTACTTTATTAAGTCCAGGTGAACTTTCTATAGTTCATGTGTACTTTCTATATTCCAGGTGAACTGTCTATAGTCCAGGTGTACAGTCTATAGTCCAGGTGAACTTTCGATAGTCCAGGTGAACTTTCTATATTCAGGTGAACTTTCTATAGTCCAGGTAAACTTACTATAGGCCAGGTGTACTTTCTATGGGCCAGGTGTACTTCCTATAGTCCATGTGTATGTTATAAAGTCCAGGTGAACTTTCTACAGTCCAGGTGAACTTTCTATAGCCCAGGTGTACTTTCTATAGTCCAGGTGAGCTTTCTATAGTCTAGGTGTACTTTCTATAGTTTAGGTGCACTTTCTATAGTCCAGGTGTACTTTATATAGTCCAGGTGTACTTTATAAAGTTCAGGCGAACTTTCTATAGTCCATGTGTACTTTCTACATTCCAGGTGAACGTCTGAAAGTCCAGGTGTACTGTCCATAGTCCAGGTGTACTTTCTATAGTCCAGGTGAACATTTAAAGGCCAGGTGTACTTTCTATACTCCAGGTGTACTTATTATAGTCCAGGTGAACTTTCTATAGTCCAGGTGTACTTTCTATAGCCCAGGTGTAGTTTCTATAGTCCAGGTGTACTTTGTATGTTTAAGGTGTACTTTCTATATTCCAGGTGAACATTCTATAGTCCAGGTGGACTTTCCATTGTCCAAGTGAACTTTCTATAGTCCAGGTGTACATTATATAGTCCCAAGTGTACTTTCTATAATCCAGGTGTACTTTTTATAGTCCAGGTGTACTTTCTATAGTCCAAGTGAACTTTTCATAGTCCAAGGTTTTTTTTTTCTATATTCCAGGTATACTTTATACTGTATAGTCCAAGTAGACTTTCTATAGTTCAGGTGTACTTTATATCATCCAGGATTACTTTCTATTGTCCAGGTGAACTTTTTATAGTCCAGGTGTTCTGTCTATAGTTCAGGTGTACTTTCTATATTCCAGGTGAACTTTATATAGTCTAGGTGTACTTTCTAATAGTCCAGTTGTACTTTCTATAGTCCATGTGAGCTTTCTGTAGTCCAGGTGTACTTTCTATAGGAGGAAAGACACAATACATGTTAAGATAGAAATAATTACAAATACAAACAGGAAGAGTAGTGCAAGTAAATACAGCAGCACAGAGAGGAAGTTTGGTCAGTTGGTCCTCCTGCAGTTTAAACATATACTGTAGCGGCATAACTAAGGGATAGTTCAGGAAACCCAAGCCAACACTAACTATAGGATTTATCAAAAGGAAAAGCCTTAATCCCAGTCTTCAAACTGGACCATGTGTCAGCCTCATGGACAGAAACTGGAAGTTGGTTCCATAAGAGAGGAGCCTGAGAACTGAAAGATCTTCTTCCCATTCTGCTGCTGGAAACTCTAGGAACCACAAGTAAACCTGCAGTCTGAGAGTGAAGTGCTCTGTTAGCAAAATATGGAACAATAAGATCTGTAATATAAGATGGAGCTAGGTTGTTGATGGCTTTGTAGGTTAGAAGCAAGATTTTGAATTCAGTTCTGGATTTGACAGGGAGCCAGTGGAGAGAAGCTAAAACTGGAGAGACATGATCGCTCCCAGTAACTCCAGTTAAGACTCTGGCAGCAACAGTTTGGATCAAATGAAGACTTTTTAAAGAAGTTTTTGGACACCCAGATAACAAACCATTGCAATAGTCCAGTCTAGACGTGACACATGCATGAAGCAGTTTTTCTGCATCAGTTTTAGATAGGATGTTTCTATAGTGCTTTTTTCTGAAAGGTTCTTCAAAGCACACGGTCACTCTTAATGCTTTTTGAGCTTCGGCCGAATAAGAATTTGTAAATTACGACAAAAACACACTGAAGCAGTGCTGCATCCATGTGGGAGGTGTTGGGGCATGGCCAACTAAAATAAGAGCTGCTCACTGGAGTGGCTGTGTCTTTAAATATCCAGCGCTTCATCCGTTTGGTTATTTTTAGCATATTTTTTAACAAATTTGTTCTGTCATGCCTAAAGAAAAATATTTACACGTCTTAAAATTACAAATCCAAGCACTCATAATTGCGTGATAACGTCTTCACTTGACTTTTAAGAATATTTGCGATAAAAACGGTTTCACCTTTCCCTGCTGTTTGTCCTCAGAGCACTCAGACGTGGGGCGTTGGTCCTGTTCTCAAGTAGCCCCCACATGCCAGTGTTTATAGGTCTTATATTTTATTTGCAACCACTAGTCTTTATATAGTTTCACTGGGTGTCCATGTGCAGCAGGACAGGTCTACCTGTCTTTATTTTTGCAGGGGAGTCGCTGTTTTTTTTGCTCCACTGCCCTCTGGACACTGCAGTGCAGTGTTGGACGCCTTGTAAACATCTCAGCCGTGTTGAAGTTTTAGGAACGGGTGATTCACGTATTTATGTCATGGAAACCGCTGAGCTTTGGCCGTCCTCCTGCATACTGGAAGAACCACCAGTCTCCTTTTCATTTTCACAAACAAGGGTCAAGTCACATGTGGACTCCTGCTCAACAGGTTGCTCTGACAGCCTTTCATGTGAATATCACACTTCTTTCCAAAGTTCCCTTAGGACCCGGGGAATGCAACACACCCTGCTCTGAGCTGACGTGTGACTGTGAGGGTGCATGTTGGTGTCCACATGTAAGAGTTTCAGTTTACTTTGATCACATAAATACATGCAGGGAAAATATATAAAATATATATTTCTGCCTGATCGTCACCTGGTAGATGAGGACTTTGAAGTTGCGTCTCTTCAGCAGCTCGCTCTCGTTGCTCTCCAGCTTCTTGATCTGGCCTGCCTGCTTCTCCAGGTTGCTTCGTACCGTCTTGACGTTCACGCTGACCTTGCGCACCTTGTCCAGCATTTTGTTGACGGTGTTGGCCGTGTCGTTGTGGTTCTTGGACAGCTTCGCCAGCTCCCCTTGGATGGTTGACACCGACTTCTCCATGGCCTCCTGCCGAGCCTCAAGTCCATTCTGGGTCTGCTGGATCTTGTCCACCACCCCGATTATCTTGTCGAGCAGAGACAGAACCATGACGCCGTTCATCTGGGCTTCGCTCTTGCCTCCATCCTCCTCGGCGGGGTCGTCCTCGTCTACGGCCGGCTCTGTGGCGGCGCCAACCAGAGCTACCTCGTCGTCATCGTATGGCACTTCTGAGTGCTCCTTTTGGACCCCTGTATCCGCCATAACTGTCAAATCAAACCGCTCGCCACCTCACTACAAAGCACCGAGTACAAATCTAGTTTATACGCTCTCCTCAGAACGCTAATCCTTCTTTCTTCTTTCGAAACAACTTTCTAAGTCACTTGCTCAATCGGTTTCCGTTCAGTTCTCGTCAGCCTCAGTCTCTCTGCCTCTGCTCTGGGATGCCAGCCAGCCAAGGGGAGTGGAGCCTCACTGCTGAAGCATGTGTGCCCTGACTCAAATGCCTCTGCTCTCTGTGAAACCACTCAGTCAAACTTCTCCCTTCTTACACTTGGCCTACAACCACCACCTCCCCTGCTGCCGGGGCTCCACCCCATTCTGTCCCCAGGCTCAGGACAGATATGTCTCCAGACCCCACCTCCTTTTGTGGCACGAAACTCCTAAATAACACAGAGAGGTGAAGGCCTCTAATGGAAACATCACAAAAAACATTTAGACAGAGCATGAAAATGTGACACAGCAGATGAAATCAAAGAACCTCCCTCTTTCGGTTTTGTGTTAGGTTATAAAAAAAAGATTGTGTGCAAGGACTTTATATGTCCAATGTTTGATAATTAAGTCATGAATAACAAAAAGTATTAAATTGCAAAGTATGAAATCAAACTTAAACGTGTGTTCTGCACTACATCAGACGGTGCAGTTTGAAAGAGTTCACTCCAGTAGATTTGCAGATAAATTCATATGCAATTCTAAAATGTGGGTTATTGCACTCAGTGTAAACAAAGCACTTGGATAAAATCCTTTAAAGCTGGAGGGATATGGTTGATCTGCAAAAGGCTGGCTGAATTTTGTGTATGTAAAAAAATATGGCCAGTTAGTTAAATCATTTGTCACAGATGGCTTCTGCATACAGAAACACCCACTGGTTTCTAAAAAAGCTAAGTCTGGTCCTCTGGACATTCAAAAAACAAAACAAAACAAAGCAAAAAAAAAATTGTAGAAACG
>JARVGS010001454.1:5816139-5826969 GCA_031762315.1 Hypsolebias antenori
GGTCTCTCTTGAAAATGAGTTCTCGTGGCTCAGTGAGACTAACCTGGATAAATAAAGGTTAAATGAAAAAAAAAAATTCAGTTTAATTGTATTTATATACATGTTATGCATCAAGTCAGAAGGATGTCTTTTACCAACATATCTGGACATGTTAATAGAAGTGTAGCTAATAAGTGGATGTTTACCTACAGCTGATTAACATTTGGATTTGAAATGTTGCCACAGCTAAATCAACCAGTCTAGCATTAGGCGTGGTAGTTGATACGTGCACGTTATACAATATGCCTGAAAGGGTGGTGTTAACTCTGTCAGCAAAACATCCCATGGACCACTGGACAGATGTTGATGAAACTTAACATTAAGGGTTAGTTTGGATAATTCATGGTGGTCTCCTGCATGGAGAAAACCCCCAGAACGTTTTTATTTTTTACATTGTTTGGCTGCTTCACCTCTTTCAAAATAGTGTTAAATTCAGAAGGATCAGTGCATTTACCCCTAAATTAGGAAAAAAGTAGCTGTTTTTAGATGTTAGTGAAAACGGATTCTGTTGGGTCTTAAAGAACCCAGGCTGGTTGAGATGTTCCAGGTTGTTTCCTCTACATGTTATTTAAGAGTTATTTTAATAATTACCGTCTTAAGAAGCTCAACGACAAGGAGACAAAGAGCCTCACCCTTACATAAAGACGTGTTCTTTCTGAAGGAAATCTATAGAAAAAACATTTACCAAAACTGAACACACGGCGAAATGTTTAGAGGTGACCCAAATATATTTATTAATCTGAGGTATGTCCTGCTAAATTAATATCAAAATACACCATGTTTTAAAGGCCTCATTAATTAAAACAAAACAGTCATGAAATGTGTGCAACACCTCCACCCAGAGGTGTAAAGATTACAGAAACATGTTCCTGAAGGCAACATCCAGCACTTTATAGAAATACAGTATGGATTTAATAAATCTGGTTTTGTTTATTCAAATACCTCTGGTGTTTTTGAGCCACTTCACGCCTAACATTTCCATTTTTATTAGAATAAAGATCTGCTTGAGAAATCCCTCTATATGACAGGCTGTTAAGAAAACTTATTGTCATGTACAGTATTTAAAATTAGTTTTGGATTTCTGTAATTGTTTTTTTGGTCAAACAAATTAAATGTTTACGTTTCCTGGGTTTACACTCCAATCCCAGTTCTTTTTAATTTTGTGCAATAAATAACCACCACATTGGACTAATTACCCATTCTGTCATGAATGTTAACTAAAACGTTTCAAGCATCTGAAACCGAGCTAAAGCAAAATATTAGCTAAAAGTGTAAATGATAAACAGCGCAGTGCTGAAATATTTCAGGTTAAAAGTAAGTCTGGCTAGAGCTAGAATCTTAAATTAGCCAAAGGGGAGCTAAAAGCCGAAAGTACTTAAGACTTAGCTGAAAGCAAAAAGTTAGCTATAAGCTAAATACAAAAACATGTTAATAGAAGTTAAAGTACGCAGATGTAATATGTGTGTATATTAAATGCAGATAAAAACAGCACAGTAGTTTTATATTTTTATGGTTTGTAGATTTAAGCTCATCTTTTCAAGAAGCACCTGAACGCAGCACAGTTATCTTTGTAGTAGCGGACGGTCCAAACGAGCTTTTAAAACGTTAAAGCGACGTCGTGTTGAGTTTTTAATGTCACACATGTAAAGTAAATCACATCTATCAGGTAAGTATGGGTGATGATGTGTTGTGAAACGTGGGCAGGCGCCCGGGCCAATCGGTGTCGGATGCGGCTTCTCCTCCCACCGCTTCGCAGTATGGCCGCCGCAGCCGCCTCTCGTCACGTGCAGGATTAAAGAGCTCCACACCAGAGAACATGTCGGCCGCGCTGCTGCTGAGGACGTGGCTGAGCAGACTGCCACGGAGCGCGGCTCGTTACCACACCGAGAGAGGAGTGTACGGATACCGACCGAAGCAGCCGCGGCTCGGCAGGGAGCAGCGCGCGCAGCTCGACCTGCTCGCTGCTCTCAATCGAGGTCAGTAGAGTTCAGGTACATTTAGCGTCGCCTGCTGAAGGAGTTGGTCTGGCCCGGACTCTAGTACCTGTATTATTTATTATTCACGCCACACTGAGTGTTGTTTATCAGTAATGCTTCCATGCACACTAGCTGTCGTGGTGTAGCAGCTTAGCGGATGTGATCCAGCTGGTAACGGAGGTGCTGACAGCTCGTGTTTCTGCTCAGATCATGGACTCGCTCGTCTGGTGGAGGCGTACAGGACACACGGACACAGAGCTGCTAAAATTAACCCCTTACTGCCCCAGCAGCCTGTCGCTGACGGAGTCCCGGAGATCGAGCTGCTGGCCGGCAGCGTGGGGGGGACCCTGAACACAACAGGTGACCAGCACAAATCATCTCCCTGCAGGGTTGCCAGAAAGGAAATGTGGAAGTGTCGTACCAGCGGCTTAAAATTAACGTCCACACCCAGTTCTCATTTTAAAGTGTCAAAGAATTAAATATTTCTACAAAAAATTATTGTAAAAAATGACAAAGCCTATAATGCGTTTTTATATTTAAATAACCAAACGGTTCTAAAGACCACCTTCAGAACAGCGCCCCTAGTGTTGTGGAGGTGAGGATGAGCACTGCACTGAAATACATCAAGACTCATGCTCTAATTTTATGTTTATATATGTGCAGTACCCGCGCCCAACATTGATTTGTTCATATGTTTATAGTTCTGTTAATTTTTATGAATTAATTAAAAAATACTAAAACAACTGGATTTATTTGTAACAGAAGACGTTTCTGTCTTCATCCGAGGAGCTTTCTCAATTCAACGAGCAGTGTGGGGGATCAATCAGGTTTTAAAGGCTGAGATGAGATTTTTTTTTTTAATTTATACATTTTATGATAAAAAATGCAAATAAAAAACAATAACCTATTTATAGTATGAAAACAAAATATAAATTGAAAGGGAGCAGAAAGAAGAAAAAAATCTTATTTTGTCTGCCCCATTTTAAGATAATCAATTCAAACAATTATAAGTTTCCAAATAAAAGTGAATAACTCATCTTAATTTCTTATTTAAATACATTACATATTAAACTATGTCATGTATATTTTTTTAAGAATTTGTTATTGATAATTTTCTTAAAAACAAACATTGTTCTTGCCCTTTTCACATCATACTCCAAACCATTCCACAATTCAACTCCTTTTATTGAAGTAGACCGTCCCTTCAAACTTGTTCTGTACTGTGGTTTCACAAACATCTCAGTACCCTTCAAATTATACCAACTTTGTCTTTTAACAAAATGTATTTGAACATTTAAAGGTAGTGTGTTGTTCTGAGCTCTAAACATACTTAATGAAATATTGTAATCTACCAAATCATAGAACTTCAATTATTTCATTTTAGAAAATAATTTATTTGATGGATGACAATGATGTTTTCTTGCAATAAGTCTTACTGCTCTTTTCTGTAAAATAAAAACAGGCTTTGCAATAGTTTTACAAGCTTTTCCCCAAATATCAATACAATAAATTAAATGTGGAACAACAATTGTATTATACAACAAACACAAAGCTCTATCATTCAACAAATCCCTCACTTTGCGTAGTACTGCAGTAGATCTTGAAATCTTCACTTTTACAGAATTTATGTGTTGTTTCCATGTCAGATTTTCATCAGTGATGACACCGAAGAATTTCACCTCACTTACTCGACACATCTCAACACCCGCAATTTCAAATGAAACATCACCAGTTTTCTTTTTCTTACTAAATATCATATACAGTACAGTAATTTGTTTTATCTAAGTTTAATGATAGTTTATTTAGTTTGAACCAAGTTTGTATTTTAACAAACTCTGTCTTCATAAACTCATAAACTAAACTGAGTAACAATAAGTAACAATGACTGCATAATAATAATAATAATAATAATAATAATAATAATAATAATAATTGCATAACATATACAACACAATGCTTTCTCAACCATCAACCTCATCATCTGCATACCTGTCTGACACTCCAATCACCTGATTTGATACAGTTAAAAGATCTTCAGGATGTTAAAGCTGTGATAGCTGTAAGTGTAAAGTTACATCTTGTCCATTTTTCTTCTTTCTCTACTTAAATCAGTTTTATTTTTATAAACTTTGGGCTGCTCTTGGGAATGTAGATTACAGAGACCAAAGACCAGACGGAAACAAAGACATTTCCTGGTGCAGCTTTATCTTCTTCTACTTTCTCCACCCTTTTTTTCTGCCACTTTGTATTAAAAAAACAAACAGAATGACAGCATTGCAGCGCACTGAGCTAACTGTTTCTGTAAACTTTGTTAATGTTGTTGGAGGGTTTATTTTTCATCTTTATCAAGCCTTCAGAACTTGTGCTATTTCCTACTAAATACGAACAATGTTTAAATGTGCTGGATTTGGATCAGCTTGAACATTACTGCTGCTGTCTCGTTTGCTTCTGAAGTTGTTTTCAGATAAAGACAACATTTCCAACATGTATTGTTCAGGCTTTGTGGTAAAAATGATTACATCATAGCATACATTTCTCTGCTTTTGCATGACGAGCCGATCACACAAGCCTTTCTGCAGGAAAGGCTTGTGCTATACACGTTTAATTTGTCGCCATTTCTTGGTTTCTTTTCATTTACAAATTCAAATTCAAAAATACTTTATTAATCCCGAAGGGAAATTAATTGTTGTTGTAGCTCATCATGGTATCATTCGAGTTGTTATAGATGATGATAGCTGTGGGCAGGAAGGAACTCCTGCAGCGAAGCCGTAGGGGATGGTCGCTCCTCTCAGCAGTCTGCCGAGCTCCTCGTCACCACAGACAGACAGCTGAAGGTGCAGGGGCATGATCCTGGTCCTCCCGTTGTCACAATCTGTTTCCCACCAGCTCCAGGATCTCAGCGGTCAGGTACTTGAGCACTGCCACCAGGTTGACGGGAATTCATCCACGGCACCTCCTTTTCAACTCATTTGAGTTTTGGGTCTGTAGTTGAGTTGATTGAGCTTTTGAGATGTTAATCAGCTGCTCTTCCTGTTGTTAAAAAAACACCTTGTTGCCATGGTTACACATAATAACAAATGCTCCAAAGTAAAAATGTTTCAGTAAAACTCCTTCCAGCTGCACAGCATCCAGTACCAGAGGAAATAATCATCTGAAAAAGTGATTTACATCCAGAAAAAAAAGAGGAATTAAAGTTTTCAAAAGCAATAAATCAGAATGAATACACCAGAGCTACTCCAACATGCAGCCACCCCGAGCGGCACAATCCTAGAACCTGAGAAAAAGAAAATTAGTAAGGAAAGAAAAAAATATAATGAAAACATTAGTAAGGTTTTAAGTTCTCAGTCTTCACTGTGACCATTTTAAGAAATAATTTTCTTTTGTATTCTTAGTGTGTGTAAACCCTTTTGAAAGCCCAATCACGCACTTGTGTACTAGGCTAATGTTTCTTTGAAATATGGATTGAAAGCCTGATTTTATCCTCCTGAAAATTACTTCAAAACTTGAACTAAGCCTGCAGCTGATGGCCTCCTTCTGAATGTGTGTATGTGTGTGCCTGTTTGGGGATAAGAGTGAAAGAGGATATCTTATAGCTGCATGGACGTTTCAGGAAATGCCGCTATAGGAGCCTGTTGTAGCCGTAGGGTATTGCTCACTGCACTGCCACCCCCACCCCCACCACCACCACCACCATTGCTCTCCACCCACAATTTTACACACAGAAAATGTTGCGGGCTATCCTTCTCAGGATGTTACATTGACCTGCATTTGGTGCAGAAGGCTTAAATAATAAACATAATCCTAACCCTAACCAATTCATACCCAAAGTTAAATTAGTTTAGGGTCACACCTCTTTGTAACAGTTGTGGTAGCTCAGTGGTAATCTTGAGTTTGCAGGTTATAGCCCAGGTTACGTCTGAAAGGGCATCCGGTCTAAAATAATTGCCAAATCTTTTGTGCGAGTTCGCTCTCTGTGGCAACCACTAAGAAAAAGGCAGCTGAAAAAAGTTGTAAGTTTATATTGCTTAAGTAAACCCAAACAGAACCTCAGACCCTAAATGTTTTACTCCCGAGAAAGACTACTGGTCCTGACAGGGTCAGTGTTTAGGAGCAGTAAAGTAAACCCTTCAAACTCACACACACAGTTGGATGGACCAGTATTTTATGGTCTTTACTTGGCCCAACTGTTTAATACATGCACCACTTGCGCTCCTTGCTTCAGGCTGCATGCCTGAATCTGACTCACCACTGCAAACATGACAAAATTAGATAAATAAATAATAGCAAAGAAAATTAGGACCCAGCTGATAGCTAAGACACATCTACAAAAATCATGCTATTTGAAGAACTCGTCCTCACTCTTCTTGTATTTCCTCTTTTCTTCTTTCCTCACTCACTCTCATGCAAGACGGATGCTTTTTCCTCCTGCTGCTCTCCTGTTCTCCTCCTCCTTTTTTTTTTTTTTTTTTTGCACTCTGTCTTGTGTATCGGAGCTACTATTACACATCTTCCAAAACTAAAACTACTGTCATGGATCTGGTCAGCTGAACTTTCAATGCAGTCGATAAAATCTTTTCAACAAAGCGACAGTGTCCTGGAGAGTCCTCATGCCCCACTGAGACCCACACAGCAGGATACGTCATGGATGTTATCGCCTATTAAGATGGTGGCAGCAATGTCGGCCATGGCAAAGCTGCCGACCCAGTGTGAAGATTTGGTTCATGCTTCGAGTACTCAAAATCAGCTGATTTACGAGCTAAACCATAAGATGGAAGCGGTTTGTGAGAATCATAGGCCACCTGCGACTTCTGGGAGTCATCGGCATGTTGGGGATGACCTTGGAGGGAGCTGATAAGCACAGACCAGTGGAATGCCCACAAATATGGCCATTTTGGGATCGAAAGTACCAGCAGGACTCAAGGCTGACAAGAAAAAAAAAACAGTCTTCCTGAAAAAATCGTCGTGTGGCTTATCTGAATCTGAATCCCCCAGTTGGCTTTGAAGCAAGTCGACTTATCAAATTTCTCCTGGGATATGAGTAAACTAAGAAAAAGCTATGTCTATCATCCCCCACCACCAAGAACTTCTATAAAGTTTTATCAGAACTGTACCGGCTGACACCAACATCTTATCAGGACTATGGTCTATCTGGAAGTACTTCATGGACACATCTCACCGCTTTGCCATCAAATGCATAAATAATGTGTTTATAAATGTGCTTGCTGGTAGAGTTTTTTGATGTCTTGAACTGTGTCCTGATAAGGACAAGGTGTGAAGAGATTTTTTTTGTAATGCCACTATCCTGTTCTCATGGTTTTTTTTTTTCCCTTTTCTATCTAAAAATATATTCTGAAAAAGGATAAGGGCTAGCGCTTTCAAGGATCAGCAGCAACGTGCACTCCGCCCATCTTTCAGACGACTGTACAAACATAATCTCACTGTATTATTACAATGATGATACAGCTTATTCTGATTACTAATTCAACCTTTATTTAGGCAGGTTAATCTCACTGAGCCTCGGGGACTCATTTACAAGAGAGACCTGGTAACAAACAAAGAATGATGACAACAGCAACAGTAGACTTTCCTTGGACAATCAACAATAGACAATCATGAGAGGTATACAGATTTTTTTATACCCCCCACCACCACCACACACACACACACGCATGCATGCACGAACGCATGCACACACGCACGCACGCACACACACTCACTTTATGCAACAATCATTTGCTGTTTTCCCAAACTTTGGCAAATATGTGTTTTTGTGTGAGCTTTATGTTTGATTTTAAAGGTATGGCTCAGGCCCATTTGAATCAAGCCCATTTGAATTAAGTGTGATTATAGCAGAGAGAAGCAGGCCTCCTCATTATTCTTTCCATACAAATAAAATATCTGTACTTTCAACTTTGTCCCAGGACCAAAGTATAAATGGAACTCTGTCTAATTTATCTTTGTTTCAGTTTTAATTTTCCTTTCCAGCCAGTCATTTCAGTTTTTAAATATTTCAGTTTAACTCAAATGTACAAGTTATAAGGCAACTTGGCAATGTTGCATGGATACTTTTTTGGTTTACATTTTAACTTTTTATCTTAACAATCATATTTTTCCTGGCTGACTTATATAAAACAGAAAAGCTTAGAAATGTAAGGGTCACAAAGGTTGAAAACTAATGCTTTCAAAGCTAATCCTGCAGCTTTTAGCACAATGACCTTCAGTCACATGAGGACTTATTTTCTAAAACAGAAACATTGTGTTTTTGTTCAATATGTTGCATTCAATGACCAGATATACATCTGAACGGTAAATCAGCTATAAAACTTTTTTTAACTGCTTGCATTAAGCTATTTTAAAAATTCACATATGAGTGGTGGGATTATTGTGGAAAAACTAAACCAAAGGAAGTGGAAAAATCTTACACTGCAGCTTCCAAAGAGTCATGTTTATGTATTTTGTGATATACCTCTCTGGCCCACCTCAACTGCAAAGCAGTTCAGCAGATGGAAACTGGGCTTCTGGGTGGGACACTGTTGGCGTCTGGGAAATGTAGTCGTTATGAGTGGGGACATACAGTTAGGCTTATTGAGAGAAAAGTACAAAATGGCGGCACCTATTCCAAGTACAGTGTTTTATTTTTTCGTTAACTTTTTACTGTCCCTGTCATGTGAGACACATTAAAGTTGACAATCAAATGTCGTGTACAATTTTTTTCCCTGCGTTCAATCTTAATTTGAAAAACCACGAAAGAGCGAGTCTGCAAAAGTTGAACCATGAAGTAGCTATTTCAGAGCTGCAATGCAAAGATGAAATCATTTTTGATAGTTTTAAATTATCTTGACGCAGCTCCCTCCTTATGTGACTACTGGCAGATTTTAAATCAAGTTGTATATTTTCAACTGATTTACTTCCAGTCATGGATGTCACTTAGCCATCTTGTGACGTGTTTTGCATGGGTATGCTCTGACCTTTAGGTAGAAAGAAGTTTAATGTCTAGCTTTGTGGTGAACATGATTTGTGACTGAGTTGTCATTACAAAATATTGCATCATTGGTGAACATTCATCCACAAAATCAAAATCTCACATTTGGGTCCATGCTGTAGACACCATCCTCATTTTTTTGGCTCTTCCTGCTCATCCCGTAACTTGTGCTTGTGGCCTAGAGTTTGTTTTGGGTAACAGTTGCTGCTTCTCAGCACTTATCCCACACCACAAACCACAAAGAAAAGCTGCTTTAAGATTTCATCAAGCAGCACTTGGGATTATGTTTTTTTTTTCCTGCAACAACGCTTGCACATGTTTAGTTTTTTTTTTTTTTTGTTGCTCTGAACGTGTGTGCATTTATGTGTCAGCAGCCACAGACATGCATTCCCAAATTAGTCTGTGGTTTGTCTGGGTTTTAGAAAATGGCTTTCTAAAGCAGCTGAAAGATGTGGTGGAGTTGAAGATTACGTGTGTGTGCGCTTGTTTGTGTGTCTGTGTACATGCCCTAAGGCCTTCAGTGTTAACCCGATCCACACTTGTGTAAAACTGTGAATGCTGAGAAATCAGGAAAGCGATGAGGTCACACTGGGCTTTGAGCTAAATTTCCACATATCAGTTACAGACAAACACACACACACACACAATCTGTGTTTCATGGTCTCCATGTCTACCTGAGCTATCACTTTCTTTCCTGTTTGCATTAGATTTATGATAAATCCTGTTAGTTTCATCATGTTACAAAGATGATTCATTGTTTTTAATGGATTTTGTATGTTTGAGTTTACACTGAGTTTTCTAACGTTCTTTGGATTGTCTGTGTGAAAACTTATTGTAAACCTGATTTTGCTTTTGTTGTGGGGACATAATTCTAATAAAAGATAAGAAACTGAATTCCTGACAAGCTGTACCTAAAGTTGGGGTCAGGACATAACCATGACTCATAATGCATCAAATCAAGCAGAATAAAAAAAAAAAAAAAAAAGAAACTCTTAGAACGTAATCGTTTGATAGAACTCAGTAACTTTTAAGTAACTTAAACACAAGGTGGCCACTATCTCAAACTAAGTAAACAATTTCTTCATTTCATTTTACCTTTAACCAGGCATGAGCATTAAGAACAAATTCTTTTTTACAGTGCTGGTCTGACAAGCACCAGCAGGTACTTGTTGGGTCAAGGGAAAGAAAACAAAGTTAGACGAGACAATAAAAATAGAAGTCAGTAATAAATAAAGAAATATAAATTACCTTAACAGTTCGTTGTCAAAGTCAAACGACATTACAAAGCATGAAAACATTTGCAAGTATCTACAAACACTGCTTTTAAATGATTTTTACAACTAGAAACTGAGACAAGTGAGATCAGACAAAATTTTTTGAAGCAGATTCCATTAGATGGAGCAGCAGAGCCAAAGCCAGACTTGTTTTTGGAATTGTTAATCATAAAAACTGAGAGGATCGGATGTGTTGTACTTCGAAACCGGTGCTAGTTGCAATAGATTAAAAATGGAGGGGAATAACCAGCAATTTCTTACAAATGAAGATAAACCAATGAATTTCACGACAAGTATGTAGAGAAGCCCATTTAACAAGAGGTGACAATGATTCAATTCAGTTTATTCATATAGAGCCAAGTCACAACAGAAGTCATCTCAAGGCACTGATCAGAAACATTCATGTATAAAATGAATAAGTTAACATTATTTATCTGAGGAGCAGACTGCTTTGAGTTTAACTCCATCACAGAACTCTCATATGAGCAAGCATGAAGGCGACAGTGGAAAGGAAAAACTCCCTCATGAGGAAGAAACCTTTAGCAGAACCAGGCTCAGG
>JARVGS010001454.1:5827069-5844065 GCA_031762315.1 Hypsolebias antenori
GTTTTAGGTTGTAAATAAGGCGTTTAAAAAGACGTGACGGCCGCCATGTTGGTTTTAGTTTCGTTTTCGGCCGCCCCATGAGTTGGTCCCGGTAACCGGCTTTTTCGGTATCTGGCCGGGCCGTTAGAACGGAACTCGGCCGGATAACGAGGACCACCTGTAATCCAAAAAGAACAAAGTCATTAAATCCAGAAGTTAAAGCTGCAGAATGAGCCGAACCTTTGACAGCTAAAGGCTGAAACAGCTGAAAGTATGATGCAAAACAAACTAATGGAAGAAACTAAACGCTGACTCAGCTGATGCAGCCTGGTGAGAGGCGTTCAGGGTCCGCGTGTTAAAAATACTAAATAATCTCACTCTGTGGTTTTAAAGGCAGGCTGGACGAGATTAGATCGAACTAAGATTAAAAAGTGAATAATAAATAATAAATAAATGTAAACGATGGCGGCAGCAATCTGGTTAAGGGGCTCAGCTAGATGGATATTGGGGGTGCAAGGTCAAAGGTCACATCCTGGTCGTGCTGCTGGACAACCCCGAGGTTCTGTGTGGACCCGGGCTCCAGCACAAACAGAACCTCGCAGACACATCTGGTCCACATTTACACTCGACCCAAAGGAGCGACCAGGAGGCGCAGCTGACCGGGTCGGCACCATCAGAACCCAGACCCACAAAACCAACTGAAGGCCACATGCACGTCACCTACTGCACATCAGGCTCACCGCCTGGAAAAACACCTGTTTTATTAGCTGTGGCAGCCATCTTGGATTGCAATGACTCCATGTTGTACAGGAATGAGTGAGCTGGTGAGGACTTGTGTCCTCTGTCCTGCTCTCCTCATGTTCTCCCTCGTGTAATGAGCTCCTGCTCTGCCAGCTGTTGTCCTTCCCCAGGTGTTTGTCGTCTGTTAGCGTTCCTTTATCAGTCTGGTCTCTGTGTTTATCCTGTTTCTGCCTCGCTCCTCGTCCTCCTGACTTCAGGTTGGTTTGCTGCACGGCAGCTTTCCTTTTTCTTTATTAAATATATACCGTCTTTTTTGCCATATGGTGCACTGTTTGCATAAATTTGCAAGTCGTGATTTACACAGCAAAACTACTTATTTATGTTTTTCCCATATTAATAACCCACTGGCTGAGATCTGACGATTTCATTCATTCTGTCATGAAAATATTCAACACTACCATTTTCAGCCACTAGAGGGCCCTCAACTATACGGCAAGCCAAGAGTCTCATTAATAGGTAAAAGTGGCTATTAATGAGACACTTGGCTTGCCATACCACGTCACCTTCGACTCGCTCCAGAACTCCTGGAGCAAACATCAAATCAGCTGCATTTCACCGTCCAGGAGAAATTCAGCTGATTTGACCGTCAAAAAGGAAAAGTTCGACTGAGACACACCTTTTCTATAAAGCTGAGCAAACTAATAAATGTTTTAAGTGTTAATCTTGTTAAATTCTTGTTAAAGTCCTCCCGTGCACGCTCCCACGGCCACCATTTGGCAGCCAATCCATTTTTGGCACAACACCGGCCCATGTTTCAGCGGCGATGCATAATAGATGTGACGTATACGGCGAAGCAACATGTTTATGTTTTTTTTCCCGCTTTATTAAACATACTGGGACTGATGCGACTGACGGGGTGGTGCGACGTGCACGGCAGAGCATACGGTAAGGATCTACATTCAATCCTGAGTGCTCTGAGTCCTGCCTGCAAACTGGTTGAAACACAAACACAACAGAAAATTAACGAGCGACTTTGTTTGTTCTTATCAAACATTAATGTCCTAATCTCTAGAACGATCCTTTGATCTTTAACGGGGACGTGTGTGAACTCTAATCTACATATTCATGACTGTTCATCGGTTTTTATTAGACGGCAGCAGAACATCCAGTTGGTTCTGATGGTTCTGACGAACCTTCTGGTCTTTGTTCACCAGCTGTTCAGAGATAAATCACTCTCTGAGCTTCATCAACGCACATCAGCGCGAAATATTTTGCTAACAGACGCTCAGGGAGAGAAGTGAGAACGTGCAGCGCAGGGAGGATGTTGAACAGGAACGTTTGGTTCCAGATGTGTGTGGTTCTGATGGGTTCTGCGGGCCGAGGACGTTGGCCAGTCTTACCTGCGGTACGCAGTCCGTGTGAGCAAACATGGCCCTGGACGCATCGTCCACGCTGATGTGGTACAGGACGCACACGCTGAGCCGTCTCTGGGCCTCGTCAGCTGCAACACAAACCCACGGGGGGGATTAAAGCATGAATGAGTGGTTGTCCCGTAACGCTCCGCAGGACGCCAGCGACCACATCTAGGAGGGCTGCGGCTTGGAGAGAAATATTAATGGGCTGAATGGCCTTTTTAAAAGTGCCGCATGTCAGAGGTCAACAGCTCTGGGAGGAGAAGCAGGAGCAGGAGGCTGCAGCTCGTCAGGGAGCAGGAGCTAAAACAGGCCGAGGAGGAGCGGGAGCCACGCTGCTCAGGAGGAGGAGTGACTTCAGATTCAGTCTGTGAAGAGTTTCTGCACCTCCACAACTTTTAATTATAATAATAATGAATTTAATTTGTAACGCACTTTTCATTAACAAAAATCTCAAAGTGCTACAATAGGTGCAACTAAAATCAATGTTAAAATAAAAAATAAGAGATAAAATCAAGTAAAATCAATGATAAAATAACAAAAAAATCATTGATAAAATCAACTAAAAACAATGATAATATCGACTAAAATCAGAGATAAAATCTTGTGGAGGTAGAGTAGGCCTGCTTAAAAAGAAAGGTCTTTAAGCCTTTTTTTAAAGTCAATCAGTGATTGTGGAGCTCTCAGATATTCAGTGAGGGAGTTCCAGAGGCGGGGGGCGGCCACACAGAATGCCCGATCTCCCATGGTCCTTAATTTGGTTCGTGGAAGGTGAAGGAGATTACCGTTCTGTGATCGTAGGGACCGGGTGTATGAGTATGGTGCAAGAAGGTCCTTTAGATAATCTGGCGAGGTTCCATTTAAGCACTGATGGGTGATGAGAGCAATTTTGTGCTGAATTCTGTAGGTGACAGGAAGCCAGTGGCGGTTATGGAGAATGGGTGTAATATGTTCAAATTTTATGAGCTCTCAATAAAATCCTGGCTGCACTGTTTTGAACATGTTGAAGCTTCTGAAGGTTTTTGCCAGGGATTCCAGTAAACAGGGAGTTGCAGTAGTCGAGATATACATACATCCCACATCTCTGCGTTTGGAATGAATGAAAGGTTTGTGACGAGACACCGGATCAGTGGTTCTGAAGCAGAAAAGAAGCGAAGGTTAAGGATTTTTAGAAAATCCTTTTTTGGCACAAATTAGATCAAGTTCCATCCATCTGCCGTTTGTTCTGGAGTCGGGTCGTGGGTCAGCAGCTTTAGCAGGGAGGCCCAGACTTGTCTTTCGGTGGCCAGCTCTTCTGAAGAGACACCGTCTCTCCAGCATGTCCTGGGTCTTCTCTGGGATCTCCTTCCAGTTGGACATGCCCAGAACACCATCCTAGAGAGATGTCCAGGGGGCATCCTTATCAGATCCCCAAAGCATCTTGATTAGATCCTCTCGATGTGGCGGAGCAGCGACTCTACTCTGAGCCTCTCCCAGATAACTGAACCAACCTCTAAGGGAGAGTCCAGCAACCCTTTGGAGAAAACTCATTTCCACTGCCTGTATCTGAGATCTCGTTTTTTCAGTCACTACCAAGAGTTTGTGACTCTATTTGAGGGTGGAATCTTAGATTGACTGGTAAATGGAGAACTTCACCTTCAGCTCAGCTCCTTTTTCACTGCAACGAACCAACATCAAGTCCACAATACTGCCAGAAGTTGCACCAATCCATTTGTCGATCTCACGCCCCATTCTTCCCTCATTCATGAAAAAAATCTTGAGATGCCCGGAGTCCTCACTTGCAACTTAGAGATGTAAATCCAACCTTCTCTGATTGAAGATTGAAGACTATGGCCTCAGATTTGGAGGGGCTGATCCGCATTCCAGCCGCTTCACACTCAGCTGCGAACCACCGCTCCAGTGAGAGCTGAAGATCATGGCATCATGAGGCCCACAGAACCACATCGTCTGCAAATAGCAGAGATGGAATGCTGATTGTTGGCTGTGGTCAACAACACCCCGACTTCACTATAGACAGTGTTTTCTAGATCATTTTCTAGATCAAATGATCTAGAAAACACCAGAACACGCACTTAGGGAAGACCTATACAACAAGCAGTCTGCGGGTTGGATAAGGCCTTTTTAAACGTTTCATTTGGACCGATAAAGAAATAAATCCCAAACTGATTTGTCTGAATATGATGCTATAAATTTGCTTATCAGATACTAGTATGAGCCAAACATTTGAATAGAAGTTTGTGTCTGTTGCCTTTGATAAACTATGTCAAAAGAGAAGAGTTGGATGGGTAAACATACACATCTGGAAGCAGTTGTTCATTCGACCTGTGTAAACGGCTGCAGCATGAACAAGCATCAGGATGTCTTTTACAAAACCAAGATAATGGAAAATGAATTTAGTTATTACACAGTTTAAATTAACTAGAAAGTTCCTGCAGAAACTTTGACGGGGACTGCCAGGCTCATTCATTTCCTATGAAAAATTTAGGTATCTTTGTTAGCAAAATACGTCACCATGGTAACTCTGATTGCCAATAAAAGTAATGGCACACATAACAGGGCCGAGCCGGTCGTTTTGATACAAATTTGTGGGGGTAGACACTGTGGTTCAGGCCACATTAAAGTTGAAAGAAGAGTAAGTTAGCTGACACTCAGGAGAGTAGAATCAAGACTGCCTATTTATTATTATTAAATTATTATTAATAATAAATATTAACATTAATAATAGTTAATTAGTTTTAATAATTAATACTAATTATTAATTATTAATACGAACAATTATTACTGTAGTATCAATAATTAATATCAATAGTAATAATATTTATGTTAATTTTATATTGATATTAATTATTAATATTAATAATTATTCATATTAATATTTATTTATAAGAATGATTATTCACATTAACAATTTACGTTAATTATTATTATCATTAATAATTAATAGGTCATAATAGGTGTCTTCCATATATTGCATGGAGGATGCGTGCATGTTTCGCAAGACAATGCACTGCCTTCCTTACATGTTGATCCAAAATGGCTCCATACATTACTCAGTTTCTATGAAGAGTTTTCTCCTATTCATTTCCTATGGGAAATTTTTGCATCTTTGTTAGCAAAATCTGTCACCATGGTAACTGTGAATGCCAATAAAAGTAATTGCACACTTCCCGGAGTCGGACCAGTCGTTTTGATATAACTTTTGTGGGGGTCCACGTTGGGCCGCATTAAAGTTGAAAAAGATACGCTTATCAGGTGTAGAATAATAAGTGGGCAGTCACCAACTAGTTCCTGGAGTTGGTGGAAATATTGTGTCTTCGTTCACAAATTACGTCGCCATGGTAACTCGAAATGCCAATAAAAGTAATAGCACACATCACGGGGCCGAGCCAGTTGTTTTGATATAACTTTTGTGGGTGTAGACATTGTGATTCGGGCCGCATTAACAAAGATAGAAATGTAGACAAATTTCCGAGGTGTAGCAAAATAGGTGCCTGCCATTCATTTCCATGGCAGTCCCCGACTAAAGTTTATTTTTTCTTCACTTTGCTAGTAAAAAACAATTTAATATTATGTTGAAAAATACTCTTACCTGTGACATCAAGCAATATTAACAGTGGTGGTATTTAGAGTGTGTGTTGTGAACAAGTATCAGCTACCACCACATGTTTTAGCGATATTGACTGATTTATAGCAGAGTTGCATTCGGGCCTAAAAAATTCAACTCAACCCGGCCCCAGCCATTTTTTCCAAACTCGACTCAACTCCATCATTTAACTGTAATTACAGGCCCAAACTCAAAAAATTAACCCTTTTTTTTTTAATTAAGCCTTTACTCTTTCTGTAAGCAAATAAGTTTAACATGATATTTTAAAAACGTATTTCAAAGAGAGGAAGATATAAGATTTTTTTTGTTTCACCAAATGGATATTAACATACAAAGCAAATAGCCTAAAAAACATCACCTGTAAAGATAGGCTATTACACAAATGAACAAAAATATTTTTAGAGCAAAATTACTTGGAAAAATATAGAACAAGTCTATTTTAACTGAACGTGCCGCTCGCTTTGGCTTTTGTAGCTTCAGATAATTCCTTCACCGCAGACGACAGCAGGGTGCGGAGACGCATGCGGCCGGTGATCAGCTGATCCATCTGAAGATTAACTGGACTTTTTTTTTTTTTTACCTTGTTCAACCGGCCGGTTGGACCTCCCTCCTCCTCAACAAGTAGATTACCGTAACACAATTTTATATTGTGCATTCTTATTTTGTTTTCTTTGCGATGTACAATTTGTAAAACCACATCAAAAGCCCGACACCAACCCGGCCCGCCCATCAAGAACATTACTATGGTCCGGGCCCAGGCGCAGACATGCCACGTCTAATATATAGTTGTTTCTGTATTGTTGTTTATTAGAACATTAAGCAGACATAGATGCACATCCAGTGACAACTTTCTACAACTTTTATTAAATATCCATCCAGTGTCACAGTTCATTTTCTTTATTGTTGAGACGTTTTGTCCTTCATCCAAAGGACTTCATCAATCCAAGGAGCCACAACCAAATTCAGTCCCGCAAGCAGCACACTCACATAGTGGACCAACAAGTTTGCTGGTGATAAGATGGTTTCTGGGGCCCGCCCTCTCCCCCGCCGGCTCTTCTGAAGCAGCCATAGCCAAAGTGGTTCAAAACATCAAAGTTCCTCGGATTGATGAAGTCGTTTGGATGAAGAATGAAACGTCTCAATAAAAAAATAAACCATCCAGATGACCTGACTGAACTTTGTTGGATTCATCCAGTGGTTCTCAAGACATCTTGGTAAACAGAAACACACACGTTTACTCAGACGGACACGAGCCGAAACATGAATTGTTTGCCTGTTGAGTGAGTGATAGATTTTCAAACCTAAATATAAGATCATGACTCCTGGTTACAAATGCAGGCTGTTTTGTTTTGGCATTTGTTTTCCTTATTTAATGGAGATTTCTTGGAACAAAACAAAGACATCAGGAGTTCGTACATGAGGATGTCAGAGTTTCCATCTGACCTGCGCAGAAAGGCCAGTCCAGTTTTTCCTCACCATTTGGTGCCCAGCAGGAGGATTTCAGGCCTGGCAGTCTGACATTTCTGCCTCTGAAATATTTAAAGAAGTTAACAAAGCATATCACCGGCTTCAGCAGAACTTGAGGAGGAAAGTGCACTCATTTTTATGTCCTGAATAGAGGCGCCGCACTCTCCCTCTCTGCTGTGCTTAAGCTTTGCTTGACTGAATTCCTTTGGATTTTTTACTTTTTTCAACGTTCATGTTTTCCCTCCAAATGTTTTTTTTCAGACTTTCATACTTTAAGATTTAACATCACTCATATTGCATGATAAAAAAACAAAAAAACTAAATTTACCTGGAGGAAATAAAACCTTTGGAAAAGGTCTATAATATTTTTCATGGGGGGAGGGGCTCTAAAAGCCCTTCCCTGAAGAAGTGTCCTAAAGGTAACCATGATAAATAGAGATAATGTATGTGGTTGTTTCATTGGCTGCAACGTTACAGCCAACATATAGCAACACAGTTGGCAAAAAAGCAGGTCAATTTTCCATGGCTGTCTAATTGAAATCTAATTAAATTCAATTCCGTTTATTTATAGAACACCAAGTCACAACAGAAGTCACCTCAGGACACTGAACAGAAACATTCACATACTGTACATTATAAAAGCCAATGAGTAAAAGTTCTGTGTCTAAAGAAGTCAGCAGATTGTGTTGTCTTCATTTCGTGGCAGTCTACCATCCTGAGCAAGCACAAAGGCAACAGTGGAAAGGAAAAACTCCCTGTTAAGAAGAAACCTCCAGCAGAACCAGGCTCAGGACAAGTGGCCATCTGCTTTGACCAGCTGCCTATGAGAAGACAGGAAGGAGAAACAGAAACAGACTGGCATGTTTAGAATTGAGGCGAGCAGGTCCCTGGAGGAAAGACCAAAAAAAAAAAAAAGCCCACATGTTAAGATCAAAATAATTAAAAATACAAACAATTTATTTGTAAATATTCATTTGAGGAAATGAGGTAAGTTTGTCCTCAAGTAGTCTAAACCTATAGCAGCATAACTAAGGAATAGCTCAGGAAACCAAGCCATATCTAACTATAGGATTTATCAAAAAGGAAAGTCTTGATCCCAGTCTTAAAACTGGACAATGTGTCAGCCTCATAAACAGAAACTGGAAGTTGGTTCCACAAGAGAGGAGCCTGATAACTGGAAGATCTTCCTCCTATTCTGCTTTTCGAAACTCTAGGAACTGCGAGTAAACCTGTAGTCTGAGAGCGGAGAGTTCTGCTAGGAAAATATGGAACAAAAAGATCTGTAATATAAGATGGAGCTAGGTTGTTGAGAGCTTTGTAGGTTAGAAGTAAGATTTTGAATTCAATTCTGAATTTGACAACAATGATGTGTTCTATAAGGGAACATTTAGGGAATAGCAGAGTAATGAATTGTGTCAAGCTTACGAAGGAAATGTTTATGACTCTTACAGATACTGAGATTTTTTTTTTTTTTTTTGGTAACAGCTGGGAGTCATCATCACATACTTTAAGCACTAACATGTAAACAGATGAAAACAATACAGGTATAATGGTTTCTGTAGCTGTTTGTTTAATTTATTATTTACTGTGTTCAGTTGTGCATATTAATGATGATAAAGTTCACAAAGTCTCTGTTGTTGCTTTGCTGTGGGTCAAGAGTTTAAAAGGTTTGGGAACTATTTCCTTCAAGAATCAAGTGTGGAAAAACTCTACTCTTCTTTGATATATTTTACTTGTTAAAAGTGACCAATCAGAGATCTTAAAGTCAACCAAAAATAATTAATATGGATATTCTTTAGCTTACATGGGGAAATATTTGGATTGTCTCGAATGTTCGTCACACTTTGTGGAAAAGAAGTGCTTCAGTGAATTAATTTAACAGCAGCAACTTTTGATTACTCAGTGGAAAAACATTTGCTACTGTTCACAGATTTCTTAAGTTTACAGGCGTGTGAAGGAGCAGTGCTGTTGTTCCTGCTGTGCCCGTTCATGTGCATGAAGAAAAATTGTGGACTATAGGAAATATAAAAAGAACAATGCTCCAGTCACTAGTTTCAGCTGTAGCATGGGCTCAGGCTTTAGCATTGTGTATATCTTTATAAGTTTGAACATGTGTTACTGCTGTTTCCCATAGCTGATTCATCTGGTCTTCATTTGGCTACAAATTTAGTGTTGCTTCTGTATCTGACTGCCTGCATGTGTTTGTCACACAAAGAGGTCACAACGAGTTGAAATGAGATCGCTAATATAACTGAATACACCCTCTGTAGACTAATCTGTGCTTCAGATCACATTTGTACATGAATGGGACACACATCAGAGACAGTGTCTTGCTCTTAAACATTCAATTCAAGTTTATTTTAAAGTAAAAATAAAACATGGTTTTATAAAGTTGGTTGGTAAGCTAACAAACAATAGGAAGCTAAGTTCCATTGGGAAGTAAATGGAGTCAAATCAAAGCTTTGAGGACTTTATCCTGAAAGGATTAACATCCAAAGTCATAAAATGAATCAGTCCAGAGTGTCACAGTTCTCCCGAGTACATAACATTCAAAAGGATGGTGTAGCATACCATTCCTGGTTGAGCTGAATGTTTAGATTTTTAAATGTTTAAAGTTGGATAGAAAATGTAAAGGATGTTTAGTAAAACCAGCAGAAAGACGTGCATCACACTGTTGCACTTGGTTTGTACCTTGTCTCAGTTATAGCTTTAGATTTTCTGATTTGAGCAGATTTAGCTTATTTTTAGCTATTGTTTTGCTGATTTTACATTTTAGCTACTGTTTTGATGATTTTAGCTTGTGTTGGGATGCATTCTGATGCATCCTCAGTAATCCAGGTAACAAGGTTAAGTCAGGTCCTCTGGATAAGAAGAATTTGTCCAGAGGACCTGACTTAACCTTGTTAGATTGTGTAGCTAATCTTTTCTTGCTTTGTTTTTCTTTTAGCTTGTGTTGCTTAATTTAGCTCATGTTCTGATTGTTTTTTTGTTTTTTTATTCTGTCCCCTGCAGATTTTAAATTTACCAACTCAGTTTCAGATTTTTCAACAAACTTCAGGAAAGTCAATCACAGCATGTGACTTTGTGAGGAGCTTGTGTAAAGTTTGCATGTGTTGTGGACAACCTAGCTGCAGGAGACAGTCAAAGCAGTCTCTGTTGGAGAAACTTTCATGTTGGAGTTAAATCATCTCATTGTTTTGTGACTGTTGGAGACTAATGAACAACTTAAAATTGCAAGGGAATAGCAAAAAAATAGGCACATTGTCAGTTGCAGACTGAATACTGAAAGTTTGTAACGGATCAATTTTGACCCATTGGAAACTAAGTCCAAACTTCATGAGCATTTATTTGAACACTTTGCTCAAATTCTAAACACATACCAACGTTTGCACGAGACTTTTCTTTATTTCATTGTTTCTGTTTCATGAAACAAAAAGTTTTGGCTGCTAAAAATAGTCATCCGTTGAGGACCTGATTTTGACGCCCTATTTACATGGACACGGCGGGGGAAATGTAGGATTTTTTTTGAATGTTAGCTTGAGGGAAACATCCGCGTTGACACGGACGGATTTTGTGTTTACATGCATCTGCAGGAATCCCCCCCACCCCCCCCATCCCGAATCTGGTGTAGTTACCATGGCTGGTCATTAGTTGGCGCTGTGAATTTTGTACATTCACCTATTGCGCATGCGTGCTGCCTCAGCCCGCTCCCTGTAAGGACTTTCCTCTGGGCTAAAAGCTCAACTAACCTCTTAACAACAAGCTAAAGCTGGATTTTGGAAATGAGTCCGTCGATTTGACATCAAGCGGGATTGCTTTGTCTAAAAGTTCCACCCCGGTCACTGAGTGGACCAGAACCGAGCCAACGATGATGATGTCGGACTTTACTCTGTGATAATCAGTAGCCGATTTAAAGCCGCTTGTGTTTACTTTGATTACACAACAACCAACTTAGTTTTAATTTTTATTTTTCCTGTGAGGAGACGCTGCCCTCCCACCAGCGGCAGACTGTTTGCGAACTAGCCTCGGTCCAGGTGCAGTGCAGGACTACGTCGAAGAGCGAGCTGTTGGATGAACTACTCATTTAAAATTCCCCTCAGTTCTTTTCACCAATCCACTCAATGTTTTAAGCTGCATTAAGCTAAGGAGTGACAGCCTGAACGAGCCAGACGAACAACATGGCGTCAGTATCCAGGATGACAACAGAGAGGAAGGGTCCAGTTCATTAATGCAGTTTACAGTTAATGTGTCTTTAACAGTGTGTTCAGTTTATTGTCAGTGTTTGTGTGATATACAGTTTGTGGTATTGAATAAATAAATCAAAATTAAACCTGATGTCTTCATTTTCAACTTTAATAACATGCAACATGTTTTGCATAATTTAAATGACATATATAAAATTACATGATGACCAGACAGCTTGATTATAGCTCCTATCACTAACACAAATACTGTTTATTCTTGTTAAACTGTTATTATTTAGCACATTTAGTATGTTGTAGTCCAGCGCCACATGTGAAATATACGCCTGCCTCGTTCAATAAATATCAATATTAGAGCTGGGTCTGACTGGCGTCTCTTCCGAACGCAGATGTCAGTCATAGCAGCTACCTGTACATTCTGCTGTAGATAAACTATGAGACAAAATTGTGTCATGTAAACGAACAGCAGAACCACAGAGAGAAAGGTGCGGTTCCACTCAAAATATGTGCTTTGTAAACATAAAAAGTACTTTTACAATTTCTTTAACCAACAGTTCTTCCTTTAAATACAGTAATCTGGTTTCTACAGATGTGTTTTGGCTGCTGGAATGACAAAGATTAGCTGTCTATTTTTCTTTAGGCTGCTCTCTTCTGCAGGGGTTGTCACATAACAAATGCATGAAAGATTTGGCAGTTGATTTACACCAGATGTTCTTCCTGATGAAACCCGGGCTCAAACCTGCAGCCTCAGGATTACAAGACTGTGGCATTGACCTTGAAGCGACCACAGCTGTGCAACAATTAGCCATCTGCATTTGTTAAAAACTGTGAAGGAAAACAATTCAGTTGGAAAGTGACAATGAATGTCTCGTGAAACTGTTCAAGGGTGAAAATCCAACACATTTACTCAAACTGGTGAGTTAACTGCTGATTTGTTTCATGTTGCTGTGTTCCTTCATACTCATCTGCTCACACAGACTCATGTTCGTGCTGCTGTTGTTGGGCGTATTGCTTTTGTACTACTAGTGCTTAGCGTATTTTTAGTTTAGCGTATTTCTTAGATCATATCTAAACTCTTATTACTGTTTTTCTTTACAATTTATACTTTTGTTGGATGTAACTGGGACCCTGTGTACACAGTTTTGTCCCACCACATGTACCACATGTGATGCGAGTGACAAATAATAATAAAAAAACCATTAAACCAGAGTTTGTCTTGTTTTAGGAGGTGGAAATGCACTCTTTACTGGTATTTTGTGCTCGGTTAGGGTTAGCTTTGACTGCTATGTTAGAACATTTTTTTCCTAATTAACCACTGTCTGCTGCAGGTAAGATACTGACTACTAATGAGTGCTAATGAGTGAGCATTAGTCTATTTCTGTAAGTATTTTTGTTTAAAATATTTAACAAATGGGCAGCACGGTGGCGCAACTGGTAGAGCCGCTGCCTCTCAGCGAGCAGGTCCCTGGTTCAAATCTCGGTTCAGGGGTCTTTCGGGGTGGAGTTTGCATGTTCTCTCCGTGCATGCGTGGGATTTCTCTGGGTACTCCGGTTTCCTCCCACAGACCAAAAACATGCATGTTAGATTGATTGGTAACTCTAAATTTTCTCTAGGTGTGAGTGAGAATGGTTGAATGGTTGTTTGTCCCTGTGATGGACTTGAGACCTGTCCAGTGTGTACCTCGCCTCTCGCACAGTGATTGCTGGACATGGGCACGAGCGACCCCCCGTGACCCCAAATGGAAGAAGCGGGTAAAGACAATGGATATTTATCGCTGGTCCTTTTTATTGGATTTTACTTTTATTTAAATGCCCACTATACAAAGTTGCATGGTCTAGGACTGGTTCTCAGGCTCTGTAGTAATTTAGGGTCATAGTTTGGGCCCCCCGTCAATCAGCAGGTCATTAGAGGTCCTTAATGAACCCCTCCTCCATATCCTCCATTTTCTCCTTTCCCTCCTCACCCTCTCTGTGTCCTTTTCCTCACCACACTATTTTGACTTTTCTCTTCTACCTTATTTAGCCTTATACTTGACTCTGTACGACATTTGATTCATTGCTTGTCTTCTTTCCAAGAATTTAGCAGGTACCACACATACTTTTACTCTGCTATTATCTTTTTTTTCTCCTTATCTTGCTACTTTCTTTCTTCCTTGCACTATTTTAACAAGTTCTCCAGAGGAAAGGGAACTGGCTGGAAGAGTGGAGGTCTGCACTGCTTCACATGTCTCATAGTCGGCATTCTGTCAGATTAAAAAAAAAATAAAAATACAGCCAGACTCACTCTATCTCTCTCAGGTTTTCTGTTTTTCTTCATTCCTTCTCTCACTGTCATTTGTTTTCCATTCATTTTTCCTTCTTCTTTTTCCCCCATAAACATTCCCCTTTTATTATTTTTACCTTACGTATCTTTCCAGTTCCTCCATGCTCTACTCTGCCTTTCTTTTTTAAAAATACATTTCATCACATTTCATCCATCCATCATCTGTGTGCCTGACTAAATGCTTGTTATCATTTGTCAAATGAAATCACACACCAAGGTACGTCAAAAACCCTCAACACCCAGAAGACACACATTTATGGTTTTGGATGAAAGCTGACCTAAAATTTTATTAAATTCATGAAGACATAGGTGTGTTCAACTTCCTGCCTCAAAATGATCGCTTTTATTTCATATTCCAAAACTGTGGACAAGAGCATGTCTTTTGCTGTTGTTGTTGCACAGTTCAGATTTTAGACAATTGTATTTTTTAGAAGTTTGTTTTCATGTATCCAGCAAGTTTAGAGTCAATGACCTGTTAAAGTGTGCTTTAGCATGATGGTGACTAAAATGGCAGCTTTCTGACCAGCGCTATAGGAAAAGAGGTTTTTATGGCTAAAATGTAACCACTTTCCCCTAATTTACTGAAATTAAAAAAAGAAGAAAAAATTAAAAAAATATAAAATACTAATGTGGGGATTCTGGGTTTTCTGTCCGAATCCACCTTCACCTCTTACAGATCCTGGTTGGGGGGTGGCACCAACTACTCTCAGCTGCTCCCAATCAACTGATGGGTATTTAAGGTTGCTTGGTCCAACTAGACTCTGCTGGATGGAACCATATTAACCAGTTATGGTAACAGAAGTGTGAACATAAAAGAAGGGGAAGACATCTGTATGTGGTACAGAATACAATTTACAGATCCAGGCATTGTGGAGGAAATAGGAGGGAGGAATTGAAATATCAGCAGGACTCAAGGCTAAGAAAAAACAGTTTGCCTGAAGAAAATCAACAATCGTGCCTTATCTGAATCTGACTTCCTTGGTTGGTCTCAAAAACAAGCTGACATATCAATTTCTGTGGAGGCTTATCAGAACTGTGCCGACTGACCAACTATGAACTCATCAGGACTATGGTCTATCTGGAAGTGCTTCATGGACCGCCTTGCCATCAAATACATATGTAACGTGTTCATAAATGTGTTTGCTGGCAGGTTTTTTTTTTTTTTTTTTTTTTGATGTCTTAAATCATGTCCTGATAGGACAAAAATGTGATGAGATCTTTTTTGTAATGCCACTGTCCTATCCTCATGGCTTTTCCCCCTTTTCTATCTAAAAAATGTAAAATGGATAAGAAGCCACGCTATCATAGCAGCAGCTGCTTGCACTCCGCTCATCTTTTGGACGACTGTACGAACATATTCTCGCAGCATCTCGGTACAATATTAATAAAGCTTATTCTGAATCTATATTAACAAGATTAAGAATAGGTCATAAAAATCTGAACAGCACTTGATTTATAATAGGGAAACATGATCGTAGACATTGTGACTTTTGCCAGAGTACAGAAACTTTGATACATGTTTTGTTGGACTGTTGTAAATATTCAGCTGAAAGGAAACATCTACTGGACCAAATGGCAACTGAAGTAACAAGTACTGTTTGTTTGAAGAGCATATTGGAATGGGGATCCTGTAAATGTGGATGCAAATACTTTATGTATTTCCTGAGGGGAACAGGTTTATTTAACAGGATCTAAGTAGTTATTAGTATTAATACCTTTTTAGATGGTAGTAGTACACCTAGATCAGGCATGGGCAAACCCCGGCTCATTGGGCTTTTTAATTGGCCTGCCGGAATTGTCCAAAATTGGGACAATTCAGGGGTACTGAATTACATTTTAGGGGTGCTTAAGCAGAGGTTGAAATTGCCACTGGTCCAAATTATATTTAAAAAACTGAATTTCTTAGTGGGGAAAAAATGGTGTAGTTTTACCTGTAGTTCCTGCATTTCTCCAGTAGAGGCACACTACAGACACTGGTGTGTATTAGAGGCAAAGTATATAGTGGATAAGAAGTAATTTCTTCTTCTTTGCTTTTATTTTCACTTTGCCCTACGAACTCATCTGTAAAAACGGTCTTATCAAAGAAAAGAAAAGTGCACAATGCGTACCGAGTGTTTAAAATGGAGTGGACAACAACACATTGTTTCACTGAGGTCCAATCAAAGGTGTTTATTTTTTTTCATTCAACCTTTATTTTGGCCGGTTAATCCCATTGAACCTTGAGGACTCATTTACAAGAGACCTGGTTACAAAGAACAAAGAATGACAACAACAAAGAATGATGACAACAGCGACAGTAGACTTTCCTTAGACAATCAACAATAGACAATCACAAGAGAGGCATACAGATTTTTTTAACAAGTTAAAAAAGATGTCAAAATAGCAAAACAGATAGATTATAAGGCAAATGTAGAAAACTATAAACAGGAACATGTTTTATATGCCAAAAACCTGTCACGGTTTTCAAAGTGTACACTTTGCTAACCGCTAACTATGCTAGCAAGCCTTTCTCCGATGGTGATTTTTATTTTATTTTTTTTAAAGAAACATAATAAAACAGAGCAGGTCTAGTGTGTCCGGAGAGCCAAGACAAGTTAGAAAAAAAAAATCCGTTTATCATGCAGGACTGTGACTCGCCTTGTGGAACTGACTGGTGAAGATATAGTCAGCAAAATAAGCTAAAAGGCAGAGTCCTTTAAGTTACGGTTTGTTAGCACTGGAAGAAAGGACACTGTTCAGCTCCTATTTTTTTTTATCGATTAACAACAGTTTTGAGATAATGGAGGAGTTTTTGACCCTGGACTCTGAAAGGAAAAACACAGCGGGGAGAGGATTTTTATAACCGTTTGCTGTCATGGAGTGAATGAAGCTACTGTGGAGTCAACTTCAGTGTCAACGGACAGATCACCAAATTTAACCAGAAAACACATCGGGCTGCTGACCAGAATCCAGGACGAAGTGAAAGAGGAAAACCTCAACCAGGATGTTATTTTTCTTCACTGCACCAGCCATCAGGCATCACTGTAAGTCATGCTTTGTGTGTGCTTGTGTGAAACTGTTAATTGTGTGTGAATTATCAAAAAAAAAGTGAAAGACAAAAACATGTGTGTGATTTATTGTGCAGGTACTCTGTTGTGATGCTGCATAGAGGAGCTGCAGGAGGATGATGTCTGCTTCCATCCCCAACCTGCTGACCTGCTGTCATCAACTTTAGATCCTGTAGTTGTAAAATGTTTTGTGAGGAGTTTGTAGAGGTGAGCTGCCACTT
>JARVGS010001454.1:6239390-6252917 GCA_031762315.1 Hypsolebias antenori
TTTTTCCAAATTATTGGACATAATTGGACAATGCGACTTATAGAGCGGAGCGACTTATAATCCGGAAAATACGGTACCTTTATCACAATATGCTATATTTTTTTTTTAGAAGGACCTGTATATCTATTGGTGTACTACTACTTATGCACTTTTCACTTGTTACTTGTGGACAGGTTGAGCTTAGATTTGTGAAAGTTTACAAATTTGCACTATTCAAGTGTTGTCATTACGTTAGAGTAAATGTCATGAATAACTGACATTAAACATAATTCAAGTTGAAGTGCTACATGATTTTCAGCCCCCTTTTTGACATCTGCATTTAGTAAGCAGGCCAAACTGACAAAATCTATGCAGAATAATGTATTTTTAATTCCACAGCAGAGAAAGCTATGTAGTTTCTGTAATAATAATAATGTCACACAATGTCATCACTGTATGTTTCCAAACAATGGTGAAATTAGTCTCTGCATTTAACACATCCACCAAGTAGGTCTAGGGGGAAAAATATCGGTACAGTAGTGGTATCGGTTATCGGCCAAATAAGTCTTAACATATCTGATATCAGCCAAAAATCCAATATTGTGCATCCATAATTCCCACATGTCGTGCTGTCTCTGAGCAAGACACCCAATCCCTAATTGCTACCCGGGTGCTTGCATAGCTGCCCACTGCTCCACCTGGGTGTAACCCAGGAGAACTAATTTCACCATCGTATGGGAACATACAATAATGACAACACATAGCACTTACAAATGCTTGGCTTTTAACTTGAATGGACTGTTTCTGATTTATTGTAATCTTGGAAGTTTTTAATCAGTTCTGGAACAAACCATTTTATGTTAATTACCATAACAGAAATCAACAAGTAGAACGCTGTAGTTAGTAGCTCTGATGGGACAACAGTGCTTGGCTCTGAAGTGTAGGATTGTGTTGCACCTGTGACTCATTGGGTTTATGTCAGAAGACATCCTGTGATAATCTCTGTGTTAGCTACGGGCGTGGTTCCATTCTTCGCTTTATAGCAGCGTATAGATGTTTGTGGTCAAACAGAATACAAGAATAAAGGAGGAAGAAATCAGTGTGCACAAAGGCTGTTGCTGTTCTTCTGTAAAAAAAATAGTAAATGGTATATTAATCTGCTAAAGTCAGATAATAGGATTCAAGTGCAGTTTCTACAAGGCAACAGCGTACAAATGCATCTTAATAGCAACAAGGGTTTAGAGTCACATAGCAAGGAAAATTTGTGACTTTTAAAACCCTTGTTCTGTCCTTTGCAGGTACTTCTGTGTACATTTCACGAGCGCAGCTCATGAACTGTCATGTGAGTGCTGGGACTAGACACAAGGTGCTGCTGAGAAGGCTACTGGCTGCCTTCTTTGACAGGTTTTTCTTTCTCTCTATCTCTGGGTCTATTTCTGCAAGTGTTTCATCCCAAGTTAGAAGTTTTAATATAGAAAATAATTATTTTTGTGCTAGCTTCTGAAGGATGCTGCTTTCCTCTGTTCTGTGTAACTCATTTCCATTTGTGGTGCATTAGGAATACTCTGGCCAACAGCTGCGGAACGGGGATCCGATCGTCCACCAACGATCCGAGCCGCAAACCCCTGGACAACAGAGTGCTCCATGCTGTCAAATGTGAGCTTACATGTTTTCACTGCCATCACACTGGTATTTGTCCAAAAAGATGGAAAACATATATCAGATATAGACTGATGAAAGTTTGTTTTGTTGGCCAAAGCTAAGACATTGCACACTGCAGTCTAGTAAAGTTTAAGGAAAATCTGCAGTGATTGAAGAAATAACATTTGAACAACTACGATACTTTCAGAATTAGTGGTGTCCCGATACCAGCTTTGAGTACTTGTATGTGTGATGTTGCTGCAGCATGTATGTGTCATTCTCCATCATATTCTTGTAGTTCAGAGTCATGCCTATACAGGTTGTCCCCGGTTTACGGCTGTCTTGGTTACCGGCCGTTTCGCGTTTACGGCTTCCACCCCAGTGACGTCATCACACCTCACGTTGCCTTTTTTAAGAAATAGGTCAAAAATTGAATATTCAAACGCTCGCTGCTCGGCCCCCGTTTGAGCTACGGGGAATTGCCTGGTGCCGAATTAAAGGTCTCGTCAAGACCTTTAATTTGGCACCCTGCACGTCCTCTAGCCCGTACGGGGACCGAGCGGCGGGCGATAGAAATCGGTCAAAAATTGAATATTCAAACGCTTGCTGCTCGGCCCCTGTTTGAGCTATGAGGACTTGCATGGCACCGAATTAAAGCTCTCGTCAAGGCCTTTAATTCGGCGCCCTGCACGTCCTCGTAGCCTGTACGGGGACCAAGCGGCGGGCGATAGAAATCGGTCAAAAATTGGCCACCATGTGCTTTCAGTTTCGGTATCCGGCCAAATTGGTATCCGGCTGGGCCGTAGGAACGGAACTCGGCCGTAAACCAAGGACTACCTGTATCAGGTTTTAGTTGCAAAGTTGGATAGAAGGTAAACTGAATGTGTTAACTGTGTAAAAACTGTTACGAATGCTGCCGTATAGCTTTGTGTGGGTGTGTGGGTGGGGATGGGTGTGTGTGCGTGCATGTGTGTATATGTGTGTGTGTGTGTGTGTGTGATGATAGAAATATGTAAATTAGTGTCCAAGTAACCAGCAGTGATTGGACAGAATAAACCTAGGAGCAGAACAGGAATCAGCTGCCTGATGAGTGGTGCTGCATGAAGAGAACTTGTGGGAGAGACAATGTCAGCTTCAATTCCTTTTGCACATCTCAACCAACCAGTGGCGAGCTGCGCCACATCAACCATTAGTTTGTTTGTACATTTCTCTGTGAGGAGTTTGTAGGGGTGAGCTGGCATTTATTTTAAGATCTTTTGCTCCTGTTTTTTTTAGTCTAGGAAGGTAAGAGAACTAAGTGTTTTTAACTTTATTTTTGTTCATAAGTAATAGGAATAATAAGATTACATTAGGTTACATTTTGTTTATTACTTTGGCCTTGGATCTCCATTTGGTAAATTTTCCATCACTGTAAATAAATCCCACTTTTTCTATAAAATTACAATCCCATCTCAGTGGCTGCTTGAGTTGTGCAGAAGTTTGAATCAACTAAGTGTTACCACATGACTATTCCTAGACTGGGCCTAACAAAATTGGGGGCTCGTCCGTGGCCAAACTTTTGATAAAGTTTAGTCCTGTCCATCTTCAATAGTTGACAAAAAGTCAATCTGTTCAAATTACTTTGAGGATTTTATTTGTTAAAATATTTCAGTTTTTATAAACATAACTCACCGACATCAACTGAGTGACAGCCTCCCAGTTGGTGCTTGAATTAGCCTTAGGGTCAACCTGCAAAAAAATAAATAAATAAAAATAAAAAAACATAAAAAAATAAAAAAAGAAGAAGGAACACAAAAATATAAATGTCAACACCCAATGTTTAGCAGACAGTGAAGTAAATACAGTAAATAACAACAACATATAAAATAAATAATCCATCACTTAAAGGCCACATTAATTTCTTATTCCAGTGAGTTCAAACCTTGTATGAAATAAAACTCTTTGTCTGATAATTAAAACAGCTTGGATGCTAAAAAAAAAGAAAAAAAAAGATTCTCAAAACAAACAAATATGTTTAGGTAAGGCTTAAGAATTGTGTTACATCTATGACTGTGCTGGAACATTTACCCAGGACATATGGTTCATCTTATCAGGACCTCCTCAACTGTCTCAAGCAACATATCTGCCTACCAGAATACAAAATGCATATCATTTGCAGTCAATTATTTCTTATGTTATTTTAAATGAAATATGGGGTAATCTTCAGCAAAACTCCTGTATGTAACTTCCTGCACCATACAGTTCTACTGAATAAATATTAGGACATGAAGGTCAGAGTGAAGTACTGTTTATGGAACCAGAGCAACTTTCTTTAATCTGTGAGGTGGAACAGTCATTTCCTCATCACTATCATAGTAAATGATGACTGAGTTTATGCACCTAAAACAATTCATTAAGATGTGAACTTTATGCTCTGACAGGATGGAGCTAGTCTGCTGCTACTCTTTTCTTGCAGTCGCCCTAAAGAACTTGTAATGAGTGGAAAAATAAAACGTTTTAAAAAATACTCAAATGTCTGCTTGCCTGACTGAAAGACAGTCAGTTTGTCTTTATAAATGTTTATGTTTAATTATTGCCCACTGTTGTTAAAGGATGTGATGAGGTAGTAGCTGAGAGTTATTCACAACACATACCGTACTCTGAGTGTGACAACTCATGATTGGGCATTAGGTTATTGTCAAGGTCTGATCATGTTTCTCGTCACAACATGAGCTCAGGTTAAAACGCTGGCATGAAAGACGGCACGAGATATGCATTCCTTCAACAAATTCATTAAATGGACTGTACTTATATAGCGCCTTTCTATCTTGTCAAGATACTCAAAGTGCTTCACAACACAACCTGTGCCCTCATTTACCTCCACACACACATGCATACAGCACTCTACTATATATCTATAAAGCTGTTCTGAATTTGTAGAGAAAAACAGAAAACTACAAAACAGCTGAAACACAGAGTTCCTTTAAATCAAGGCTAAACCCACCTGTTCAGAGTTGCTTCTCAACTGTAATAAATGGAATATTGATCAACATATTTGATGGCACTCGACAAAATGTAATGTTTGCTACTGGATTCTCAATTGGTGACTGTGTGTTGATTTTATGACTTAATTTTGTGTTTTTTTATGATATAAAGCACTTTGAACTGCCTTGTTGCTGAAATGTGCTGTACAAATAAACTTGATTGATTGATTGAGACTAATCAGTGCTTTAGAGCACGTTCATACACTGATGGAACACACATCAGAGGCAACGAGGGGTTCAGTGTCTTGCCCAGTGAAACTTTAACATGTGACTGCTGCTGGAATTGAACCCCCGACTTTCCCATTGGAGGACAGCTGCTCTAACCACTCAGCCACAGTGGCCCCAATTAATAAAGCCATTTTCTGCTTTTTGTTAAATCTGATTTACACATTTGGTACCCAATTCACACAGTCTTTTTCCATCACTGCAGTTCTTTCTCACATTCGCACACACACGCACATAAAGTCTCACTCGTTATCGGATCCGTCTCCTTGAAGAGTCTTAAATACCAGGTCCGGTCAATGTGGAGCAGTAAATCTGTCTCAGCTACACTTCAAAGACAGAGTGCCCTCACTTTGTCTCGGTGCATGTGTTTGTGTGTGTGTCAGTGCAGTGTAATAGAGTTGACATCAAATGTGGTCAATGTGCATTGTTGTTAAGAGATGCTTGCAGCCCGCCTGTAATGTTCCCACTCAAAGCAGCTGAAATGAAGTCAGATTTCCAGGAGGAGTTTGTGAGTGCGTTTGTGTTTCTGTTACTGATACTGTGGCTGTTTAGATCTTTAGATTTATGGTAATGAACTGGTTTGAAGTTCAGGTGAAATAAAATTTAGGTAGGATTAAAGTAACAGTTAGTGCAGTAGTGTTTACTGTTGGAGGAATTTATCAGGAATGTAAGCCTGTGTCAATTCCATAGAAGTCATGGAAACCTAAATTTGTGTCTGTGCTAGTAAATCCTAATTTCATTGTCTTGACCAAATGCCACAAGGGTCAAATGCTGAATGTTAACCCCTTCTAGTCCATTTAACTGGCCTAAAACGTATATAAATAAATAGAACTGGATGTAACATTAGTTTTTGTTGGAAGGAAAACTGAATGTTAATTTTCTTTAAAGTAGAGTAGTGTCACAAAAAGCAGACTGTTTCCTCAGCTGTGGTCAGTACTGATTTCAAAAGTGTTTTTATTTTTTATTTTATTTTATTTTTTTGGTAAATCTCTCATATGTGAAGGTGATGATTGTCCGAGCATTAGCAATGCCATTATGTTATCAAATCTGTAAGTATTTCTTATTGCAATTCCATCAGTCTCATGTGTACAGAAGAGGATTAGGGCCATGCTCTTTCATAATTTTTACTTTAATCTTAGAATACTGAAATTTCCCTGAAAATTCTAAGATTAAAGTAAGAAATCAGGAAAACAAATATGTTGATAATACTGGGGCTTCAGAACATTAAAAATGCATGAAAGCAATATGATTGCTGAATATTGCGATGACAGTATCAGCTACAATAAACCCACATTTGCCTCCTTTCTACTGATATTGCAGAGAGACTTATATTGCAATTTGCAATGACAAAATAATATGGTATACCGTGCAGCCCTGTATGCTATTATGCAGTGGGGCACCCACTTTCAGGATTATGTTTTTTTTTTTTTTTTTTAATAATGATAAAACAAAGCAACCTTACCATTTCTAATAAACAAAAAGCCTCAGTTACTTGCTTTGATCATATAAAAAAAAAAAAAAAACCCTGATGCTATATTTTTACAACAGATGCAAATTTTGACATAAAACTTACAGCATTAATTTATACAGTCAACATTATCAAAACATGTTATGTACTGTATATATTAAAAATGCATGTTCATTGCAGCTTTCCCAAATGCATTTCCCTCAATATATCATATTTAGTGGAAAGTGGAACCCAAAGTGCAGAACCAAAGCTCAGAGAGACTCGAAAGTAAAACAAACAAACTTGTTATTTACATTAATAAACAAGGATAAACAAAAGGCTGATGTAGCAGCAAAACTACTTTCAAACAAAATACTGTACAATGGAAGACTCAAAGGAGCAAAGATGAAAGGCTGTAAAGCATAATGCACGGACACAAATGAGAAAAATGACACAAAGAGAAACTAATGAGGGAGAGTAACAACACCTGGGGAGAGACAATAAGGACCAGGTGAGAGTGGGAGGGGCATGAGCTGAACTAGATGAGGAGAAAAACACTGGGGAAGCTGAAACAAAAGACACAATACCAGAATCACGGAAATACACTCAAGACAGATTGTGACAAACTACGTAGTTGTGAACAGTGTATGAATTGTTTGTTCAACTTAAAAGAGTTGATATATAAACTTAGTAGGTGGCTCAGTTGGTAGAGCTGTTGCCTGTCAGAGAGAAGGTTGCTGGATCAAATCCTGGCCGAGGGCTTTTCTGGGAAGAGTTTGTATGTTCTCTCCATGTTGCGTGGGTTTTGTCCGGGTACTCCAGTTTCCTCCCACAGATCAAAAGCATGTATGTTAGGCTGATTAGTATCTAAATTGTCTCTAGGTGTGCATGAGATAGGGAGTGGTTGCTTGTCTCGTTTGTCTCTCTGTGTCCCTGTGATGGACCAGGGTCCAGTCCATCAGTGACCCTTGCAACAAAGAACTGATGCAGCAGGCAAAGATAATGGATGGATGTTAAATTAGGTTTGGCAACAGGACTGTCCCTCAACCACACCTCTAATGAGCTAATACGCTTTCTCATCGTCAGCTCACCTTTGGCCCAGTTTGCCTAATGTCTTGACACCTCACCTCCTTTCCCATAACAATTTTTGTGTTTCATTCCTCTCATCCAACCCACATTGTCCATCCCAATCAGATCCATCACCAGGTAGTTCAATGCAGCGCTCCATACCTTCTCACCACTTCCACTGGTGTGGACTTATCTTTACCAACATCCACTCATCCATCTGAGGTGGGGTCCTAAGCTGCTCAGATGTCTGTCTGGCAAGAACGAACTCTGACTCTGAGTCTTCACCTTCCCTGCCAACTACTGTGGTTTCTGCTTGTGAAAATCTTCATAACTGCTGCTGAATGTGCACCAAACTAGAGTTCTGTTGGAATTTTGGTGTACACGTATATTCGAAGTCCTCTTGATTGTTTGATTATATCAGCACCAGAAAGGGCTGCATCATTTTCCCACCTAAAGAAACAGAAAAAAATTGCTCCTGTGGTGAAAGAACTAGCATTTCAAAATGTCTTGTCTTTTCTGGACGACTCTCTAGGTGGCAGGTGCAAACAGGACGAGCCTCAAATGCTGCATTTAGCAATGTCCAGGGCTAAAATGTTATAAATCAAAGGGTTAGTAAAGTTTAAATAGTCTTTGCTTTTTAAATATGGAAATCCGCTTATAGCAAATTTCTATTAGTTCTGGTCCAAGAGGGATATCTCTCCACCACAGACTGTACTCAAGGGGACCGGTCGCACACTGCAGCAGCACTATCATCCTAAAACCTAAAAATAGATCCTGCTATTAATGACGAGGCTGAAGAAAAACAGATTTTCAAAAGTGTTGTTACATTTAGCTGCAGAGTTCAAACATTCTCTCAGCCAACGCTTTACAAATCATTCGCATTAGTTCTCTGGATCTAGCCTTGGCAGATAGTGTGCACTGACAGAAACTTACACTTTATTCAGTCCAAAATTGTCAAAGTATCTTCTCACTTCTCTCTTGGAGTAGTAATAGAAGCAGCAACGCATTGCATTTTCCACGCACTTGCTTTTATGTCGCAACAAATACAATTTCCTGGGATTAGGCTGTAAAACGCACTCAGATCGAGCTATTAGTGTTTACAACTTTCCACTTTTTTATTAGTTCTGTAAATCCAAAACCGTGACAATAGGACCAGACAAATGTAGTTGTGACTTTTGAATATTTGATATAATTCGGATCAAACTGGACTGGCTGTTTTTATTTTCCTGGAACAGAAGAGAGCCATATTGTTTTATACTATCAAGGCGAGTTTTTGTATTTATTCATTCTTAGTATTCCTCAAGGTATTCTGTTTTTGCCTCTGTTTGTTCTGACTGTTTTACTTTGCTATTTGGCGTTTATTTCCTCAAATGTTGTCTTTTTTCGCTCATTGTGGCTTAAACCCACAGAATTGTCGTGACCACTCATTCTCTCTTTGTCTCTCTAAGTTCAGGTTCTTTCAGTCATTAGATGACATGTCGATACCATTGTAGACACCTGTTTTCACCTTCCCGTGCTGCTTCCCTTCATTCTCTCCATCTCACTTACCTTCCTTTTTCACTCCCTGACTCCTTTCTTCCTTCTTATCTGTTTGACAGGTCTGGAGAGAACAAATTAGACCTGCTAAATTAAGCCACACACAGCGCTCTGGTCTAGCTAGAGGGAAGCTAAATGTGTGTGAGTGTTTTTGTGTGTGTGTGTGAAAGATGGAAAGATACAATGCAGTTACTCAAACACAAGACTGCTTTGAAAACTGGGTAAAATTGATCTAATGAGAAAGGCCTCGAGAGTTGGCTTCTGTTCGTAATGTAAAGACGTTGAGGTTGGGGAGAAGGAAAAAAGAAGCTGCGAGAGTCTGAGAGGGAGAGATAAGAAAGAAAGTTGTTTGCAGTTTACGCAGTTTTGAAAACTATGAAGGTGCATTTAGGTCAAGGCTTCATTATCACTTTACATTTTCATTAATTTAGACTGAAGGGCAGCACCCACTGCAGTATATGGTTATGAGTTTCTGCCATCTGACAGGCCAGAGTTTATTTCAAGTTCAAGCTTTTCTACCACAATTTCCTCTAGGTGCTTCCTCCTACAGTCAAAAGTCAGGTGTGATGAGATATATTGGTGCCTACATATTAGAGTTGGACCATAGGGGGTGAATATATCCTGGAACTAGCCAGTGCCTGGCCTGTAATTCACCTTCAACAGCACCTCAGCTGCGATAGGACAGGGACGTGAATATACAGAGACACCCATTGTGTCAATCTCACACTGTGCAGCATGAAGGGTTGTTGGGATTCAACTAGATGGACTTGTTTAAATACCCCCCCCCCCCACACACACACACACAAATAATTTAGAGCAATCAAAAATTATGGCATGTGTTGGTTGAACCCTAATTGGTTACAGCCCAAGCCAAGATAGACAAAATTCAAATAATAAAAATAAATGTTTCAAACTATGGGGGCTAAGGACTACCTTCATATTTTGCTTCACTAGAAAAACAGAAAAGTCTGTTTTGACTTTTGTCTTACCTATAACAAAGAAAAGCCACAGGACTAACAACAGCACCAACAAAACCAGTAACGCACTCACCAGATTGTTCCACATAAACTTAGAACTGCCTCCGAGGGGCTGAAATAATCCACCATATGTGAACATGTGTTTGGGGGATTCAGATTCAGAAGCATGTCCAAGCCTCTGATCTTCTGCAGGATTAAAACTGTATTAAATTAGATTAATGAGGAGGGAGTGTTGACTGAATTATGTACCGTATATTATTTGTGCTTCGCTTGAATCTTTTTTAAACAGGTTTAATGTCTGCTTGACAACATTCAAAGTTGGAAATTATTATTATTATTATTATTGTCAGTTGTAATTTTTCTAAATGCTTTGCATATAAAGCAAATGTCCACCAGTTGGAAGATGTGCCATTTTTACATTTTATGAAGGCATTCATAATCAACTGTTGGTCACGTTAAACACTTAGTTGTTTACCTGACTATATTTACCTACTTTCATTAATTTATGACATATTGAAAATTCAGATTAGAGGGTTTTTTTCCCCCTCTGGGTTGAAATAAATTACAAATGGACAATATTTTAATTGCTACAACACAGAACAGTTAAAAAAGGAAGGCTTTCCAATTCAGAGGTTTGTTGAATGAAGCATACTGTAATTTGGGTTTAAGTTGACTGGAGGAGTAGATTTCTTACATTTCTCTTACACAAACGTCAGAAAAACACATTTTCCCTATAAATTTAAACTGTTCACTAAATAAGAATTTTAAAACTATGTGGGCACAAAAGTAAACTGGTGTCTTAAAAAAAACAGGATAAAATAAAATACTTTTTAAATTAAAATTCACATTTTTCGCTGTCAAGTAAGTAAACTAAGTACTGGTATTAGATCCACACATATTTCTATTTTAAAGATCTGAATGTGTCCTCCATAACTCCACAGTGCACGGTGTTGATGATGTTATTGTTGTACAGCAGCTTAAGATGAGTTGCAACAAATCCAGGCTCCTTTAGTTCAAATAATCAGCATATTGTTGTCTCGGTCTCCTACAAGAACAATCTGAGACGAGAGCGCCAGTAAATATTTAAAATTTAAATTCATCAAATGAAGTGTATAAAAGTGAAATTGCATGAATAAAAACAAAAAGCTTCCATCTCCTCAATGTTATCTTGTTTTCTTCCATCTCAAACACTTTTTCTCAGATAATAAGCAGTGCAGCAACTCCTCATCTCTGTCCTTCTCTACTTTTTATGGAGAACACATATTTTAAAGGCCTTCCCAAATCCCTCTTCTTCCCCCTTGCCTCTGATTACAGAGTGGAAGGCCATCTTAAAATCAGAGTCCGTCCTTGTTCTTTTTTCCTCCTGACAAAACGACAAAGCTAATCTCCTTATCCATTAATTTGACAGGTTTTAGGAGAACACTTTTACATACTTGCTACCCCTTGCCCTCTATGCCTCACTTACTTCTCTAATATAAAAATGGGTGGGATTAAAAAAAAACTTTATTAGATAATACTTTTTGGTATTTTCAGATAGCATTACTAGCAGAGATGTCAAGTCAAGTCAAGTCAACTTTATTTATAGAGCACAGTTAAAACAGACAAACTGTTATCAAGGTGCTTATGTGCCATATCATGCCTTTCATAAAAATAGTTTTACATGTTTAAATGTGACTTGTTGTAATTTAACAGATATGACCAAATGACACATGTCAATTCCCCAACTGTGTCCAGTAACATGTCAATAGTCGGTCCACATCAGATCACATCAGATCCAGCTTCTAGAAGGAAAACTCAACCATCTGGGTAATACAACATAGAAGGTTGTTTCAGTACCCCCCCCCCCCACCCCCCACCCACACCACAATCAAATTTCATGTCCAGAGGCCTCATGTATGAACAGTGCATATGCATGAAAAGGTTGCATGCGCCAGGTTCCATGAAAGTGTGCATAAATATTTGCTCATTTCTGACCTGCCTGGAGAATGTGCTTACCACCAGGCACACTTTTTCAGTCCACAGTATCAAATAAAAAGAATGCTGAAACTCACCTAAATATGATGAAATATGACACCAGTCGCATTCATACACCCAGGGGGCATTTAGATATGACATTGTGGGCCGCTGTGGCAGAGTGGTTAGAGCAGTCGTCTTCCAGTGGAAGAGTTGGGGGTTCGATTCCACCAGTAGTCACATGCTGAAGTGTCCCTGGGAAAGACACTGAACCCCTAATTGCCTCTGATGTGTGTCCCATCAATGTATGAATGTGATAAAGTACTGATTAGTCTTTGTATAGATCTAGTAGAGTGCAGTGTGAATGGATAAATGAGGGCACAGATTGTGTTGTAAAGTGTTTTGAGTATCTCGATAAGATAGAAAGGTGTTTATTTAAGTGCAGTACATTTACCATTAACCAATTTCTCATGAGTTTGAACATTTATGGTTTAAAGCAGAACGATGAAATTATACAACTAAAATCATCAATGCAACTTTACTCCAAAGTAAGCTGCAACATGTCTAATATTTTGGTCACTTGTAGATGTAAACCCACATTCGTGAGGCACACAAGACAGAGGAGGCACATAAAATATGTTCATTGTCTAAGGAAGGCTTCCATTCTCACAGAGAAGAAAATGGTGTTTGAGCAAATTAAATCATAATAGATGTCCTTCAGTAGCTGTGTAAAGTTGTGCTGTAGCACTGCTGAAAGACATCACTGATAGAAGAACTGGGAGCCAGCATATTTAGGGGGATCACATCGACCAAATACTGATAGTGTATTTTACAATCGCCCCTAGGCCATGCCATGTTAGCTGTATGGGATTGCCTCACCAACAGTATATCAAGTTCTCCTACACTGCAGCAGAAACACTGCTGATGTTCAGCAACTATTGACATCACATAATTAATAAACATGCTTCTAAATTCTACCAAGCTCAAGTACCTCTGTGTTTAACTTTGTTATTATATACATGCATAAAGTTGGAAAAGCCTCGGCCTCAGAAGTGTGCCACCAGCCAGTGGCGGTTCCTTACATGGGCCCACGGCGGCCTCCAGCAGGGGGCGGCATAACATTGCACCGTTTAGGAAAAAGAGAAAAGAAGAAGAAGAGGAGAAATGAGCAAAAGATAAAGGTAAGAAGAGCTGTCGCCCAGAGTGGCCAATCGGGACGACCTGGTGGGCTGGTGTGATTTGTGGGCTGCAGGGCCGCCACTCCTAGTTTTACTTTTTTTTTTTTGTTTTTTATCCTTTTTAATCCAACTTTTTATAACAACATATAACACAGAACACCACTACCACACTGCTCCTGGGCCGCCCCGCCCTTCAATTATTCACCTGTCATCATCAGTTTATCACCGCAGCAGCTGCGGGGGCTGCACCTCCTCAACCAAGGGCCGCCCCGCCTCCACTTTTAGTTTTGTTTTTTGTTACGTGCCCGGGAGGCAACACATGAGTGTGGTCAGTGGAAAGACGGAAGGTAGAAAAAGCAAGGGTGGTTCAGAGAAGAGAATAATTAAAAAGAGAGGTTCTGGAAACAGACGCAGCTAAATGTACAAACATTGACACGTTTCACTCAAACAGCTGCAGTTTGTAAATGAGGAGATGAAACAGGTGAGACATGATGCTGAAC
>JARVGS010001454.1:6389687-6401353 GCA_031762315.1 Hypsolebias antenori
GCTGGGGGGCCGTGTAATGGCCGTGGATAAAGCCCGGGGCCCCCCCCCCCCCCCCCGAAGATGCAAGACCTATTCATTATAACCAACACTGCTTAAACCCTTGCCGCTAACACTACTTTTACTTTATGTAACTCATTGCTTGACAAAGATTCTCAATGACGGCTGATGGCCTATAAGGCCCAGTAACGGTTGAGGAGCCTTTGACAGGCAATGAAACTAAGAGAAATGTATGAAATGTATCAACTTTGGAATGTATCATGTATGAAATGTATCAAGCACAAAAAAAAACCTCTGTATAAACACAAAAAAAATCAATGATTACTTATTGAAACCTGTTATGTTAGAAAGCAAGTCCTGTTTACCCCGTTTTGTCTTATAGGAAACTGACGTGACCTGCTGTTTCTGTCACCATGGGCTGGCTGAAACTAAGTATCTTTGGGCTGTTGGTTCGTCTTGGTGGTGCCAACGCTGTCATTCCATAGCAGTGACCCCGGCTGTAGTGAATGGTATTCTTGTCTCAGATGAGCCACACAGTCTGCCTCAAGTACCTGCAGCGCTGTGCATGGAGGTCGAACGCACCTGCAAAGTCATCTGTACCTCGGCCCAGAACTCTGCGCCCTACCTGCCATCAAGGGGCATTCCATCACGAGCCTCCTACTACCCAGTGGTGGCTAAGTTGTGGGAGAATCTCCACGATGCGACCAGGTTCGTGGCAATTCATCTATATACAGGGCTGCCTTTGGTCCATGGCCCATCCTTTGGGGTCACGTAGGGATTCTCAGAGCCCTTGCCTCCGGTGGCACCAGCCTTACTGGGAGCAGGTCTTGGGGCCTCTCTACTGCTGGTCCCCATCCCTGTGACTATAGCACTTCAGGGCCAAAGTACAAGTGCCCCTAATGTCCACCTGGCACCAACTTTGATATTAACAACCCAAGACCAGACACCGGCAACTGCACCATCCAGCCCAGCACCTACCGAAGCTCAGCCCGCAGCCAAGCCCATGGAAGTGAGGTTGGCATCTCCTCAGCCACCCACCCTCACCTTGGAGTGCCCAGAGCTGTACTCATTGGAGACTTATCTTAATGATTTCATGCGCAACGAGGTGGGCCCTCCTAGCCCAACCAGTTCCGTGGGCACAGACCCCGTTGACCCTACCAGCCCTGAAGGGTCCGACACCCCCAACCTGATGACCCCCGAAGAGGCAGACCTACACCCAATCTGCGCTGAGGAAGCATGCCCGGCCCAGCAAGAACCGATGCAAGAGCAACCACAACAAGTGCCGGACATGTATACATCAACCCCATCGGCTAAAGGGTGGCCCCTCTTCGAACCAGTCACCCATGTTGGGTCTCCCATGATTGAGGAAGCCCCACTCCCTCAGCCCGCTGAGCCAGCCAGCCCTCAGCCTGACAACTACCATGTTATACCTGTGGTGGAGGACACACATTTCCCCCTTGGCCCAGCACCCCAGCGGTCAACTACGCAACACCTGGAGGATACTCAAGGGACTGATCCGGATGAGCTGACGGTGTTGGACGCCTGGGAGGCCACCGACGAGGATGTTCAAGGTCCTGAATCAAGTGACACCGAAGACCCTGCACCAGATCAAGACAACCCAATCGAATTGGATTACGACAAAAATGTCTTGGAGATGGATACAGGCGACGAGGACAAGGACTGGCTTCAGGTTTAACGTGGGAGGGGTAGAGTCTGATTTCATGGAGGAGGTGTTAGAAAACCTGGTTTAAAGGAATAAAATCAGACTATGTTACAGTTTGGTCCTTGTCAAAAGAAACAGTAAAACAAGTCAGAAACAGAAAGTTTGTGTGTGTGAGCAAGTGCAGCTGTAGCCCATTAAAGGCTGAGCGAAAAGGGGCCTTAGGCCATGTGTGTGTGCGTGTGTGTGCATGGAGCTCATGCTGCCGCCAAACACAGCCACAGAGAAACGAGAAGAAAAGAGACTTGTAGCTTTATCATAAATTCAGTTGTATTCTTTAATTGTATTTGTTTTATTGAAATAATCAAGTCAAAAATGTAATCAGGTAACAATGTAATCATGAAGTAATACGCTGTTTTAAAATGTTTTACGGTATATGATGAAGAGAAATGTTTCCCAACAAGGATGTGAGTGGGCAAAGAGTGAAGGGAGTTTCACAACCTCCCCTAACAGGTCCCTCGTTAGAAAATTCTGAGCAAAACAGAAAAACATCTCCTTAAATGGTAACGAATTGGACAGAGGTCTGAGAAGAAGTCAGAAGGATTACGTATGAATACAAAAAATTTGATCCGAAGCTCCTGATAGGATGAAAAGTGGGTGGCGTGATGTGAAGAACATTCTGGAAGAATGATGACCAGAATTTAGTCTATAAATACCCTTGCATCCAACAGAATAGGGCTGAAGACATCCACCAGTGATGATATGAAGATTGGACAGTTCTGATACATTCCAGCTGTAGGAGATTAGGCTTCGACCTGAAGAAGGGGCCCTTTCACGAATAGCTGAGAGCGGCCTCCTCCAACCAGCCTGGACGGTTTCCAGTCTCTCCTCCTTCAAATTTGAAACAGCTGTTTTGAACTCGAGACGACCTCCGGATCGCGTGAGGTAACCTACCCTTACCAGACAAGAACTCTTAGGAATTTCACCCAAAGAGCAATGGTAAGTGGACGTCTCACAGAGCTAATCCGCAATTTGAATATATATCAGATTTCAGCAGTTGTAAGCAGAGTTATGATCAGAAGGGTCACTAATTGGTCCAAAGTGTTTGCTCAGAGATGCAGAGGGCTGTGGAGGAGGTTGGGAAATTGTACTTGGGATTGTTCCAACTTGTAGACGCATTCCCCGGCGGCTCCCAGCTGCGTCAGATAGGGCTTGTGAGGAAATAGTTTTCCAGCTGAGAAACTAGCAGAGAACAAAGGAAACTCACCGCCCACTCCCTCTCACAACCTCGCAGGAATGCTTCCTGCCAGTCGGACTGATCAACATCAAGTTCACGGGCCCACTACGTCAGTTCTTTTGTAACCTCTGTGTAATTTAATGTAATCATTGTGTTGGATTCTGCTGATGATGTTCCCCTCTGCAATTTACAGATTAAAGGCAAAGCAAAACGTGAAAATTCTGGATTCTTATTTCACCACCCCTTCTTGTTCATGGGAAAATGTGAAGCTTGGTTCAATGTTAACAACAAAAGTTAACGCTTAGAGGTTTTAAAAGGTTAATTAGCTACGAGTTATAAAAACAGCATCCATGAGCCTTGCTCCTAGGCTCTAAATTAAACCAGATCAGAGTCAATTGCACAGCTTAAAATTAGGAGAGAAGCGGCCATGAACACACGTGGCTTCGTGCTAAACGCCCCCACTCCTGCTGCTAGGTCGGGCGAGGCACGAGGTGAAGAATTGGATGTGATGTGCGGATAGGAGGCCGTTAGCAATCTGGGCGTGTTCTCTCTACAACAGCCCTAGTTAAAACTACCCTGAGAACGGCTGCGGGGAATACCTGAGCCCTGGGAGCTAGTTCTCATACCCTTGGAGGAAAGGGCTGCAGTCAGGGCGTGGCACGTGTCCTGTGCCTGCCCCACTGGGTAAGCAAAACAAGTCGAGTCATATTCGTGTTTCTTACTGAGAGCTGCAGCTGCTGTGTTCTCCTCCTCGCTGTCCTCTTTGCTTCTCTCCCAAACCCCCGGTCATGGAAGTGGAAGGGAGAACTTATTCCACTGGAACAACGCAGGTACAGCTCCTTTTTTAACCACTGTCTTCTTGTTTCTGACGGTGGCTCTTGAATATTCTGACGTTTAAAACGCCGGCTACAAACCCGAGTGTTAGCTTTAAAGGCTAAGTCTTCCCTGCGGTTAGCCATGAATTGTGGCATTAAATGTAAAAAAAACTAAGTGCTCTATTGTACCTGCTATTCACTGGACACAACAAAACTCACTTGTTAAACCAGTAGCTCGCAGATATTTTACCTTTTGTCTTTTACATGGTCTAGTTCTAGGAGCTAACGCTAAAAACAACAGCAGTAGGTAGGAGCCGGAAGTGAAGTACCCTTATTAAATTTTAACGGAAGTACGTCCACCACTACCCGTGGCATATAGTCTATTTAGAGCTACCCATCAGCCTAAAGGCTCGCACAGACTTGGGCGGTCCTCAGTTCGCGCGGAAACTGTGCACACTGTCCGCAGAGAGTTGAGACTTCATACTCGAACATCGCCCACCCTGAGCAGCTGCAGCCCAGCTCCACAGGCAAGGGGCGTTTACCTTCAGGACAAATTGAGTTTGCCGATTGGTCATTTGCTGACATGCCCACTGGACTGATTGACAAGTCTCAAAAAAAAAAAAAAGAGAGCTGGCAGCAAGCGGTGTTATGTTTATAGGTTGTTAATAAAAAGTTCTAAAAAAAAAATAAAAATAAAAGGGGGGTGCTGGCCCTAGAGCCCACACATCAGACCAGCCCACCAGGAAATCTCCAGACTCTCCCGCAGCCACGTTGGGACTGATGTTAATTCACTTGTGACAAACTCCTTTATTTCTCACAATTTCAGTCATGGCGTCAACGGAGGAGGAAGAGATTGTTTGCCTCTTGGGGGGAAAAAACAAAACAAAAGGCCATTAAATCAGACCACGGATGAAGAAGGGGAATTCAATACAGTGGTGTTGCATACAAAACAGTCCATGGCCGGGCAGTGGTACGCGTACATGGTCGTAAAAACTTAGCTTTGCACCGACATGACCTGCGGGCGTCCGCTTCGACTGTAATCCGGTACACGCGGACCTCCACGGACTGACGTCTGCACGAGTCTGTGGGAGCTTTAACATGCATGTTTTTGGTCTGTGGGCGGAAACCAGAGTATCTGGTGAAAACCCACACATGCACAGAGAGAACATGCAAACTCCACCCTTAAAGCCCCTGGATTGGGATTTGAACCAGGGCAACCTGCTCGCTGAGAGGCAGCAGCTATACCAGTTGCACCACAGTGCTGCCCTTTTTAATCAGTCATAAAAGTAAATAAATAAATCAACTAAGGACATTGGCGGCCTGATGGAGACTGTCCAAGGGCCACTTTTGGCCCTGAAGGATTTGCTATGTTCAAAATGATCCGAGCACATAATTCCAGGAGCGCTTCACCTTAGTATAAAAAGATTTAATTGAACACAAAGTTAAAGTATGCAGATATTACATGAATTCAGAATGCATTCTGAGGAACAAAGACAGAGCGAACCTTGTCTGGTAATCAACCTGATGTATGGTCAACCAAACGCTGTGCGCCAGCGAAACTTATAGGTTTCTCATGCCCCACCCCTTCAGGAGCGGACAGACTTGTGATTGGGTGTCAAAGCCTCTTGATGTTCAGAGTGACACCGTGCTCAGCCACTCAGGAGCAGATTCTGTCTCCATGGTTACCTGAAGGCCGCAGACTGCTCAGGGAAGCAGCTGTGCATTCTTCTGAACTGATAACGGAGAATTTATGACGTTGTTTTTAAAACAGGACCACATAATAACACACTGTTCACTGTGACTCTCATTGTCTACCTTATAATCATTAACACACTATTATTGGGAATTATTATTAGTGTGAGAACCTAAAAGACTAATTACTCAAACTGTATAAAGTACAGTATATAAATGTTGTGATTTAACTTTATTTATGTTAATCAGTGTGTGTAGTGTGACATGCTGCTGAACTCTGAGTTCTGCTCAGAGAACAAAGAAAGCTTGAGTAGACAGTATCTTACCTGTGTCTTCTGCTTCACTAAGAATGTTTGATTAGGCTGTAATTATATCAATTATGAACTTGTGAGATTATCTTTAGCAAATGTGGTATTATATAAAGTACTTAGTAAACACTTTAAAATGAATACAGGTCTGTAAATATAGTTCAAAACTTTGAATTAAGACATGCACACACCTTGTATGAAAATGCATCATTTCACATCATCAGTGACATTTCAAAGCTTGTTAAAAGATATATAAAGGTATAAAATATAAAATCCAACAGTACCCTCAAAATCAACTTAATTACAGTAGTGTGAGTATTTGTAATTTGCTACTTCCACCCCTGCCTATTAGCGTACTAAGTCAGCATCTATCATTTTGTTGCCCGCTGCAAGATGGGAGATATCACACTTAAAATGGCTAAACTCAGTGGTTGTGTAGATTATGAACTAAAGTTTGGTTTGGTAGTAGCTATACTCCAAGTGCTACCAGAGCTGTAAGCTGTCCCGCAGACCTTGGGCCAAATTGAACCATAAGGCTTTCTTTTGCTCCATGGGCAACAGGTTGGATAAACTTTTTCAAGATGGGTGATTTGTAGTCTCTCAAGAAATTCTAGTGTATTGTTATGACTTACATTTCATCTGATACAGTTAATAATGTGCTATTATTATTTTATTGTTATTATTTATTACTATTATTTGTAATTGTGATGCATTTTTCTCAGACTTTAGTGCTCGTAGTCTTTCAAATACTGTAAATTTGAAATGGTACACTGAGCCACATTTATAATCCATCTATTCATCCATTTTCTTTACCCAAATTTTACGTTATGGGTTGCTGGGCAGCCGGTCACCATGATAATGAAAAAGCATATTTAAGCATGTTGGGAGGAACACAGGTTGATTGTTACATATGAACAGATTCTGTCAGTTCTGTTAAAATACAATGTTAATCTTCAGTAACTGCAAACTGTTGTAATCCATAAAGAATTATTACGTTTTCAAATTTCTTTACATCCGCAGGGAAAAGATAAGAAAAAAAAAATGCTGATTCAATAAAAAAGTAAATTAAAAGCAGTGGTGCTTTTTACTGCATAGTTCTCCCTCCTCTCCTGTCCATTTAACATGTATGTTAAAGCAGTTGATGGTTACAGTAGCTTTGTTACGCACAGAATTTTACTTTGCTAAGTGTTTAAAAGGCGTTTGAATGTTGTTGACAGCCAGTCATGCACAGACATGCATGGAAACCCTATATGATGCCTCCACACAACACACTCCGTCACCCCTCATTATCATCATGATCATTTATTAAACATGGCTCTCACCAGATTGAGTGAGACTCAGAGTGGAGCAGCTCAGGGGAAGGAGGGATTGCGTTCTTAATTAAATGAGAAGAAAAAAGCAAAGGAGTGTGGCGCCACAGGCTGGGTTCCTTTGAAGAAAAAAAAAACATTTATCTCATTCACAGCATTCTCCCATTCCTCCCTCCACTCTCTCATGTTGGCTTTGGTTACTCTGTAGCACAGAACATACATGTGCACCACACTTCTGAATGGTTCTTTATTTTTCTTAGTGCAACCTACATGTTAAACCAGGTCTGAAGTGTAATGCTAGCTCTGGCTTCCCTCTGGCTTTGGACCAACCTTCTTCAAAGCAAACATGAGCTCAAACTTTCAGGAAGAGTTCAGGAAATATACATCACTTGCCTGTCTGGCAAAAAACATGACGCAATCTTTCTGCTCTTTCTTCAGTGGGAGCTGAAAAAAACAAACATATCTTGTGAAGGTGCCCTGTAAATAAAACATCTGTCATTTTCAGTTCCAAAGGTTGAATTGAGGTGAAGACCCAAAGGCTACAGCGTGGTTTGAGCAGGCGTCTGATGAGAGAACACAGAGTAAGAGGTTGCTCCCATGGTGCTGTAGTTTAAAATGAACCAACATAAACGTAAATAGTACCTCCTTCTTGGTAACGATTTTGTGAAATTAACATAGTGGTTTTCCTTAAGACAAGCAATGGCATCACAATGGCACAATAGTTCCTGTACAGGTGAGATCATTTTAGGTAACAGTTCATGTTTTAAATGTGCTATAAAAATAAATTTGACTTGACTTGGCAATGTGTATAAAAGAAAAAAAAAGGAATAGTGTTCCTTTGACTGACAAAGTTGTCAGGTCCTCTGGATGGATTAAAAAAAATAAAATACACCACTATACACTGTATCAGTACAACAAGTTTCACCAAAATACAATACAATGAAAAGATTGTATTACAATCCAGTAACATCATCCATGCTCTTTGTTTCCCTTTCTCTACTCTCACAATGAATAAACTATTATTGTGCAGCATGTGGCACCCTGCTCTCTACTGACAAGCCGACGCAGTAGATTGACATGACGCCTATCTGAACATGCTTGTGTTTCTAATAGAGAACGCTGCCATGACCTTAAAAGCATAATGAGCAAATGCAATCTCCGACCATTGCTCCCTGTCCCAGTTACTCTTGTTTTGTAAAATTTGTACAGAGTACTTGACTTAACTTTGTTAGATTTTTCTACCTGGATTATTGAGCATATGTCTGGATAATTTTCCTTTGTGCAATCTCTTTTTTGATGACTGGAATAAAAAAAATCTGTTATCAGAATGCAATGCCAGTTTTACATCCATAGATTACATGTGACGAGTTTTCTTACAATCTATCCAGTGGTTCATGAAATATTTTGCAAATCAACAAACACAGGCAAGAACTTTGTTGTGTGCCTTTTGGTGACAGGCTCAAGTAACTTTATGTTGAATATATTTGACCTCTAAATTAGCAGACTGATGAAGACACAGTAAAAAGGCAAGTAATTTTATTTACAAAAGTGCATGGAACATTCTGGGCTGTAAGGGGAAAGTGGACAAGGCGAGTATGTGAAGCTTTCTGAGTTCTTGAAGATGGGAAATTGATTGTAGTTGATTTTCTTACTTCTGGTTGTTTTACAGGTCGTGTTGCAGAGGAGGGAGAAACGAGGTCCTAGTTTTCCAAGTGGGATAAAGTGTGATCCAGAAGAAGTGAGCATTGTTGGAGAAGGGAACAGGTTGAAGGTGCTTGGTAGTTTTTGATCCAGGCTGATGCTTGACGATTGCAGGAACAGGATGTGTTATGATCATTGGGAACCCACATAATATGAGACCAGAATGAGTCAAGACGCCACACATAAAATTATTAACAGTGTTTATTATTTACAGTGAAACAAACAATTGCAAGGGAGATCCTCTGGAACCCCGAGGAGCAAGGAGATGGGTCAGGTAGGTATTTCTGGTAAAAAAAAATCATATAAACATTTTTTTCTTGTCTTACAGTCTTGGAGGCTTGTCTCAGGAGTATTGTCCGAGGAGGTTTCAAGATGTGGACACGGTTGAAGCAGGTAAGTGCCTGGAGGGCAAGGAGCATGAGGAGACACTGGAATCCAGGAAGGGCAGGACCTGAGGCACTCAAGGGGCACAGGTAAGCCGTAGAACAAAGAGAGATAAGGTTAGTCAATTTCACACAAGAGAACAAGTTGGCCAGAAGCATAAATACTGTGTAGCATTGGTGATGATCCAGCGGAGAGTAGAGCCCATCTGCATCCTTATGTAGGAAGGGCTCCTCATTAGTGAGATGGCCTGCAGGTGTGGTTGATTAGCGGCAGTCTTGGATCAGGAAGCTGCAGAAAGCTCCTCTCACAGGATGTTGACAGGCCACGGTCACAAGGAGTGAGGAGGTCTGAAGAGACACAGAGGAGCATGACTTGAATGATACAGGATAAATGACAAGATTAGCCAAAATTTCACAAGGAAGAGTTTTTTGGCTGTCACTTAAGTATCTTAATGTGCCAGCATCAGATGAATGGCTGCCAGGAGTTTAAAGGCTCAGCAATGCAGTCTTCAGGATCAGGTGCTGGTGTGGAAGTGTGGATGATTGAAATTATTAGCAGCTGTGGGGAAACTGATTATGGCTGAAACCCTAGGTCTCCCACATCAAGTGGATGAAAGTTTACTAGAAATAAGGTATCAGCTTGAAAAATAGATGGAGTAGTGTAACCAGGGTTTTTAATTATTTCCAAAATGGTCTGAATGTTTAAATTGCAGTATTGTTTTACCAAATATTGTATATATGGCCAAGTATGTTCCTCAGGACTAATGGTCTGGTGTGTTTTGTTTACCTACTACTTGTGCCTGAGACTCACCATTTATGGGAGATCGGATGTGGAAAGAAAACCCGTTCAGAAGACTTTCTGCAAACGCAGCGGTACCCTAGGATAGATTGTCATATTGATCCAAGTAAAACCACAGGGGTCAATGTATCTTTAGCAATGACATCACATCCAACGTGATCTCATTGCTGAGGATCAGAAATGTCTGAGACTTAGGAGACTGAAAATCAGAGTTGTTTTGTAAAGCTTGACTGCATTGTTTAATAAATTGTTATTTCTGTGTCATGAAAATACTTTTTTGTGTAAAAATAATAAATAAAAATCTACATATACTTTTTTTTTTGTTTGGTTGTTTGTTTTACTGAAAAGATCCATTGCACTAAGGTTTTCTGTGGTCACTTCAGTCACTTTTCTGTTTTAATCTTTCTAGAGAAAAGTAAGATTCCATTGTGTGTTAGTGCTGAATTTCATACTAAAGAATATTAATTTCTGGTCAAAATCCAAAACTAGTTGCCTTTTCTGTGAGTTAGATTGGTCAAATTTTCATAATCCATTTTGTACTATTGTATCTTCTGAGGGCAGATTTTCCACTAGATTTGTATGTTGTGAAGTAGCTCATGTGTCAGACTTTCACAAATATTTTATAGAGTTAACTTTTCATTTATATGCAGATGACACTCAGCTTCATTTGTATTTTCACTCCTTCATCAATAACAAATTAAAAGCCTGTAAAAACTACTTAAAGTCTTGTCCAAATGATATAAAGTGTAGGCCTAACTCGCTGATACAGCAATGACATAGGCCTGACTGTTTCAACTTAAAAGCCCAGCGTTCATTGGAGGAAGGGACAACCCCTGCCACCTTTTATGCCAGTTTTAAATAAAAATCGTCTTAATATGAGAAGGAATGGGATTACTGTAGTCCATTGCTACATTGTGGTTTGTGAACATACTGTCCATAATATTGTACAAAAAAATGTGCAGGACACATGATTGTCAACTTTAATATTACGCACATGTTTGGGACATTACTGGATACAGTACTGTACAGTAAAAAGTTGATTAAAAAAGTAAAATACAAAGTACCTAGGATGAGCGCCACCATTTTGTAGTTTTCTCTCTGTAAGCCTACACTGTATTCCCACTCACAATTACCACATTTCCCAGAAGCCAACAGAGCCCCCCGCCCAGAAGCCCTGTTTCCTTCTGCTGAAGAGGGTAAGTTTTGATCCCATCTGAAATAGTTCAGGGCTTATTACAGTGAGTTCATTACCCAGTGGATACAATAAGCTGCATGGAACCCATTGAACCGGACCAGAACCGGAGCAGAACCAGACCTCCAGACCCATCAGTGAAGCTTGGGAGCTCGTAGCCAGCCCACATGGACCTCAGAGCGGGGACGCATGCTGAAGGTCCGGCAGGCCATCCAGAACCCATCGGCACATTCTTCATCTCTTTCAGCTGGCCCACATGGACCTCCAAGCAGGGACACGCTGGGAAGTAAACTAAGTAGTTACATATAAGTGTGTTGTTAAAATTAGTAGGTTTAACAATTTAGAACATTGATTGTGGGCTTCATCACTGCAGGCTAGCCTGCAGAAACAAACTGAGTCAAACCAGAACAGAGTCGGACCAGAACCGAGGGCCATACCTGTTCCCTAGAGCCTGGTAAGTAAAATTTAGTAGCTAAATTTAAATTACTGTACATATGTTGTTAAAATCATGTAGGTTTAAGAGTTTAGAACATTGCAAGAGCGTGGGAAGAGCGTAAAGCCTTATATATATA
>JARVGS010001454.1:6996587-7007800 GCA_031762315.1 Hypsolebias antenori
CACACAACCTTCCTGCCTGCACCCTTAATGTGTTTGTGAGGAGACAAAGAGGGGGACAGGCAGTTTGGGAACTTTTCTAAGCAGCTAACTTGGTCTAAAAGAGGATTTTCTCCAAGTGGATGGTCACTCGTGTGTATCGTTGGTTACTCATAGCGACTGTATGTGTATGTTGTTGTAGGAATGTGGTGACATCAGAGGAGCTGATGCTTTTGCTTTTAGAGACTAGAAGAAGTGAGGAGAAATGCATTAGAGCAGTTAATCAAACGTGTCTACTTTCTGTTCAGCCAGACTTTTGTCTCCTAAACAGTTGCTAAGAAGATTGTTTCTGGGTTTCACTTGCTTCCTCTCTACTAACTCTGTTGTTCTTTTTCTGACTCCTTTTTTTTTTTTTTTTACCCACTATCCATCTATTTTTAACTCCTCTCCCACCAAGTTCACATCTGGATCTTATTGACAGAGTGAACAGGCTTTCAGCCATAAAAGACTCTCTGGACTGTTGGTGTGCGGTGCATGTACTTGTTCTGCTCCGTATAGGATAAACAATAATGTCTAAACTGAAGAATGAGGTTATTTTGAGCTGCCAAGGAAAATGCACACAAATATAGCTCCTCTATTGTTATACTGTACCTCCGTGTGTGTCTTTGTTTGTCTGTTAACAAAATATCTTAATCACCCAGTAAGATGGTGATGGAACCGATCTTTGGAAATCCACAACCACATCATTAGTTTTCTTGATGCTAAGACAGATTGGAGTTCTCACACCACAGTGCTGGACTTTCCACTTCCCTCCTGTACTCATAATCACCAGACCTGGCAGTAGAGACAGACCAAGTAATCAGCTGACATCGGCCAGTTTTTAAAAACTGACATTCAGCTCTGCCTGTGCATATTAATCAATGACCAAATATGAAAAAAGAATGCCATAGTCCACAGGTTAGTTTATTTTAGCAAAAAAAAAAAAAAAAAAAGTGAACAAGTTATTTTGAGGGTTGTTAAATAGATTAAGTTTAAATGAAAAATACATACTGACCAAAGATCATCATCAGCCATAGAAATACTCATATCAGTCGACGTAGCAGTTTTGAGTTATCTGCAAATTTGTTTATGTAGTTGGATTGACAGAAGGGGCAGCAGTCTTGTATGAGTGTTTAGAGCAGTGGACCAAGCATACATCCATGTGGGGCACCATTGCTGCTGATCAGAGGTTATGATTGGTGTTGTCCAAGTCTAAAAGTATTTGTTTGGTTTGTTTAGAAGTCCAGAACCCAGCTGCATAGTGTTCATTTTGCCTGACCTGATAGTATTAAAGGTCACAAAGAACACAAGTGTATTTGAGTAGCTTCACACCGGGTTTTCCAACCTTAGATGTTACATCCTTGGTGGACACTTTTCTCTATGTAGGCAAATTGATGCTGCTCAGAGGAAGCTGGTATGGTGTTTCTGATGCATTTCATGACCAGTCTTTCCAAACATTCAGCAGGTAAGAGGATGAGAGTCGCAGGCTTGTAGTCATTTATGGCGCTTTACCACTGTCTCAACTCTCATCGGTTCTACACCACACCACAACAGTTACGGACCTTTCCACTGTCAGTACCCACCCCCACTCAGCCCTGTTCATGGAATGACTTTGTTCATGGTTCCAAGTGAACTGCTCTGAGGTGACAATTTTAGCATAAGCAGACAGCAGATGCTGATTGGCCAGCGGTGATGTGTCACTGGATTACCCGCCCAGTAAATCTGCAAACTACATCTGAGCCTCTATTTCCTCTCTGACTGTGTTGACGGATGGCACCACAAAAATGAGCACATTTACATAGAGATATCAGAGATGATGGCGCAGCATGACTACACCTAAATTTATAAGCAGTGCCGGGATAAGCTAAAGGAATTGAAGTCTTATTATAGGGCGATTAAGGACCACAACGGATAGAGTGGAACGAACACAATGACCAGTTACGATACTGCCCACTTTGCATTGACGATCCTGTCTGCAGAGCGGGGAAACAAATCAGAGTGGCAAATCACCTACACCTGAGAAGAATCAAGAAGACTAAAGCCGAGTGGAGTTGCACTCTTCAATGGTAAAGCAGCTTAAGACACTCAAATGGTTTGGCCCTGGAGTATTGTTGATGTTTGGAAGCATAACAGTACACACAATGGAGTTGGGAAACAGTCGTCTGTGACGCCCTGTAGCCTGTCACACCATCGGTTTAAGCTTCTTTTCTGGGGTTGATGCTTGCAGGCACCATCAGGGGTTCAAGGTGGACTCAGCCTCAGTGGAAGTGAGAAATTGCATCAACTTAGTTTCTGTTGTGTCTGTCATCATTCAGAGCAGCGCTACTCTTGTCAGGGGCTGATGTCGGCCCCCTTGTCATTTTTAGTTGATTTGATCTCATCTTACACGTTCCTCAGGTTGATGCTAGTGTTAAAATGAAGTTCTGCTTGCTGTGTCGGCAGATTTTATGTGGTCTCAACACCGATCTGGCAGCGCTGTGTGTTGCAGCATCCTGGGTCTTTACCAGTGTTTGTACCTCTGGCATCAACCATGTCTTTTGACTGGAGAACACAGAACTATTCTGCTGGTGGCATGGTCCATACAGTTATTTATGCAGTCTAATTAATATGTCCTTCACTAAAGCCATTGCTTTTGTTTGCAATTTCAGTAAATACTGCTTTTGTCTTTAGATAAACCTAATAATTTAACTTCTTTTATAAAATTGTTTATATAAAGCTTAAACTGAACAGTGGGGTAATATTTTTATAGTGGTTTTAAAACTGGTTGTTCTCAGCACTTGGTGCCTGCCATGCTGAGACCCTCAGTCCACCTTAAATCTGTCAACCACCTCAGGTGATGAGCTCTGAAACGAACTCCCCTCTGTGCCCTCAGAGTGAAGCAGCCCCTCGAGTCGACACCAGACCTTTGAACCTGCCATCCATCACGTCTGCCTCACCTCTGTGGCAGCAAAGCTCTGTATTCTACAAAATAGGCCAGCTAAGATTTAAGAGCTATTTACATGACAGCCCATAATCTTCCTAATGATAGGCTACATTTATGACAAAAAAGAGGCATTTTTAACTTCTGAGGCAGGTTTTTGGACAAGGGTAACCTAGGTGTCATACTGGTTCTGTCAAACAAGGAAATAATTGGAGCCACTTTCATGAAACTAATGTGTAGAAATGTAAAATGAATGCACAAATCAGAAGTCGTGAGCTGGACGTCACCGAGTGTCAGGGACAGGAAAAGACTGGAGTTCTGCTTGTGGATTTTGCAATAACTCGAGTGATCTGGTGAGGAGCTGTTGTTTGGGTTGGATGTGTGCGCGTGCATGTGTGTGTGTGTGTGTGTACTGTGCACGTGCACACGCTCTATTAATAGAGAAAGGAATGGTGCAGGCCTGGGAATGTTGTCTCCTCTGGAAAAACAAACTTTTCTTTTCTCCCCCCTGTCCCTCCCTGCCTGTTCCTCCCCATGTGTGATGGGAATGACACGATGGAGGGAAGAAAAATGATAAAACGGAGAAAAGACTGCATGAGAGTAGCTGTGTACCACTTGGGAATTAGGATTGTTGTTGATGCATTGTTAGTTCTATTGTTTGTCCTCGCCTTTTCTCTTTGTGTCACATTTCACTACAAATAAAGAAAAATAAATTGTTTTTCTCCCACCCAGCCCCCCCCCCCCCCGCCCCCCGCCATTCCTTCTGTTCTGTCTTCTTCATTGCTGCCTCCAGTATTTTATATTTTTGTGATGTATTTTTATTGTATAGCTTGACTTAATAAGGCGTTTGTTTTCCATGTTGTTCAGTAGGCTTGTTAAGATATCTAAATAAGTCAAACCCTACATGAAAGTATGTAGGATTTTGTAAAAGAGCAGTATTTTGAGTAGCTGCTTGGTTCTGGGATGTCTTTAGATTAACCACAGTCGGTTCTGACCCAAGGATAGGGTTAATGCTCCGACTGACACAGAGGTCGAAAGAGTTGAGTTTACACCATCATCTCATTGTTGAGCTCAGATATACAGAGACCTGGTTGCCCATCTTGAGCCAGAGACACTGATAATAAGTCTCGATCTGAATACAGACGCAACTAGGGGTGCACCGATTGCAGTTTCTGACCGATCACCCATTTCTAAAGTCTGACCTGCCGATTCCGATTTTGGTCGATACCAATTTTGTTTTATAAGCAACACTGTCAGGTGTTATGAGGTCACAATGCACCTTCAATGTTCCAATCTTATTTTATTGAAAAACATACCCTTGAACAATCTCCTAGAAACAATAAACTTGTTTTAACTGGCCATGAGGTAGTGCTCTGAAATACTGTATAAATGAAGCGTAGACAATTGTTAAAACAAAAAAAAAATTGGTAAAATCAGTTTCTCATGTTTCGGCCGATTTCAAATTTCCCAATATTAAGGAAATCGGAACCAATTTATTGGTGCACCCCTAGACACAACCATTTCTAATGTTGGACAACATGAGGGATTTGTGCTTTGCACTGTTGCTGCACAGTAGGAAGATCCAGGGTTCGGTACGTGGTTTGGCTCTGGGGTCGTTCTATGTGGAGTTTGCATGTTCACCTTGTTTTTGTGGGTTTTCTCTGGTTTCCCCCACAGTTCAAACATGTCTATTGGGCTGCCTTCATGTCCAAGCCTCCAATGCACAAGATATCTGTAATGTCAGCTGGATTTTTCTGGTTAAAGAAAGGTTAATAAATAATAATACATTAATTATTTATGTTGAGGGAGTGGTGGTGTAGAGATTGGAGAAGGTATGGACCTGGGATTGGAGGTGCACCGCTTCAACTCCGCAGACCAACATCAAAATGTGGGTGGAAAAGGTGAAACACCCACACCTGCCTCCATCTTCATTTGCCCCACTCTGGGCCCTTGAGCAAGGCCCTTAACCCCCACCATCTGATCTCCCGGGTGCCCTACATGTCAGCTCTCTGCTCCACACAGAGGACTGTGGTAGCTCGGTGGTCTGTGGTTGTGTCAGGAAGGACATCCCATGTAAAAACAATTGCCAGATCTTTGTGTGAGTTAGTTCACTGTGGCAACCCCTGAAGAAGGGAGCAGCCGAAAGAAGAAAAAAGATAAATAAAATTATATTTGTATTATTGACTACTTTGCATTTTGACTATAAACCTTATCTGTTTACGTCTTTATTATGAAACCCAAGATCACTAAATAATCTAAAAATAGAAATCTTGATTTTAATCTTTGTTACACTTAAACCTAAATTGAATAACTGGTGTAAAAACAAACAATTCAACCTTTATTTCTACAGCTTAGTCTCATTTACAAGAGAGACCTGTTTTAAACAGAGTGATGACACCAGTAGATAATGTAAAAAAACAAAACAAAAAAAACATATAAAATGAAAATAAATGGAAGAAAGTTCAATTAAAAACAACCTAAACAAAATCAGCTACATAATAAAGTGTAAAATACTAAAAACAGGATTTTACCATGTTCCTGTTTTTAGTATTTTACATCATTTTATAATGTAGCTGATTTTGTTTAGTTTAGTTTTTTTTTTTAACATTGTCTACTGTTGTCATCACTCTGTTTAAACAGGTCTCTCTTGTAAATGAGACTAACCTGTAGAAATAAAGGTTGAATTGTTTGTTTTTACACCAGTTGTTCAAGTTAGTTCTATTTCATCCCTCCTGACCGCCAGAGGGCGGTGCTTAAAGCACTAAATGTTCCCTTCGCGCATGCGCTGTTCAAGTAATTATATCAACAACGTCACACAGGTGGGACCGAATAAGCAGTCAGAGGCTATATAGCCTATTGTTATCCGTAATTCACTCCTTCTTTCTTCTCGCGCGCGGTTCAATACAAGGCTTCAGACCTTTGGATCTTTTCTCTACCGTCGCTGGAGGCCCGATAGCTTGTTAGCTGGAGCCGCATGCTCCCCTTCATGGGCTGCAACGGTTTAACCTTTGTGAAGGTATTTCATAGGGGGCGACCGTTGCCTTGACTACTGTGTTCAACTCTGGTGAGTAGTCTCTGCTTATTTTGCTGGTGTTCGTGCGGCGGCTCCGCCTCGCGAGGAGACTACTGTATGGATTTATACGCAAGTAGTCTTACTGGACCTTGAAGCTTCCAAGTGTGCGAGTTTCAACTGTAGCTTTTCTGCCATTGGTTGCGGCTCCGTCCGCTTCCTGAGATGATTTCAGGTAGGATTCAATGTCTGTAGTCTGATTTGTTTGGTTTACGCAGACAGCTGCGTTCTGGCCTCTTTTAGTTTGGCCTTGTTTTTTCCTTGGTGAAGGTTGGCTTTGTGCGCCCTCTCCCAAACATTTTCTTCGCCTACCTTGAACGGTTGGGTTAAGCTGCTGGTGCTAGCCTCTCAGTTTGGCCTAGTTTTTTTCCTTGGTGACGGTTAACGTTGTGTACCCTCTCCCGAGCAGTTTTGATTGCGCTAGCCGTGCTAGCCTCTCTCAGTTTGGCCTTGTTTTATGTCACTGAGGCTTGTGCCTCTCATATGTATTTTTTACCAGCATCATGTCATTCTGGGTGAACTAGGCTTACTGGTTCTGACCTTTCTTTTGATTGGTGACGGCGTATGTTTGCACCTTCCTATCCCAATTATTCTTGCCGGCATCATACTGCTTAGGCTGAACTGGGCTTCTAATCTGACAATGTTTTTGATTGATGAGGCATGTGGTCGTGCCTTCCCCGCTTCCAGTCTTCTCACTGGCATCATACACTTCGGCTGAGCTAGACTTTCTAGCTCTGACCTTGATTTAATAGGTGACGGTGTGCATGTGCACACCCCCTCTCCCAGTCATTCTTACCGGCATCATAACGCATCGGTTGAGCTAGGCATGCTAACTCTGACCTTGAATTAATTGGTGAAGGTGTGTGTAAGTGTGCCCCCTCTCCCAATCATTCTCGCCTGCATCATAATCGGCTGAGCTAGGCTTACTAGCTCTGGCCTTGATTTTACTGGTGAAGGTGTGCATTTCGCGCCCCTCTCCCAAATCATTCCCAACGGCATCATAATCGGCTGAGCTAGGCTTACTAGCTCTGACCTTGATTTAACTGGTGAAGATGTGCGTCTCGCGCCCCTCTCCCAAATCATTCCCACCTGCATCATAACACTAATGCTGTGCGTCAGGCACTGGATCAAACTAAGATTCTAGTTCTGACCTTGTTTTTTGAGTTGGTGAAGGCGAGCGTTGGCATCCCCTCTCCCAGTCTTCTTTTCCAACTTCATACAGCTGGACTAGGTTTTGTTCCTGGACTTAGCTGTGATCCTAACCCCTTGTTGATTTGCAATTCTTTCTAAGTAGGAGCATGGACGGTTCCCACTGCTGCACGAGTTGCAGGGCCATGCTCCAGGAAGATGACGGTCATGACCTGTGCTCTGCCTACCTTGGGCATGACCACCTATTGGAGGCCCTATCAGAAAACCCCTGTATGAATTGCAGCGTCATGCCTCATGCCATGAGGGTGACTCGGCTGGCCCAGTTTCGCCCCAAGCTTGGCGATGAACTCCCGCCTTTTGGACAGGAGGCCCCACTTAGGCGCTTGAAGCACGAGGCCGAGGCCACAACTTCTGCGGCCCTGCCTAAGAAGAGGCGAGCCAAGTCTAGCCAGGGTCTCTCCATGAGAGTGGAGCAACTGTCTACTGAATTGGCAGAGATGAAGTCCCTTTTTTAGGCATGCCAACCCCAGGGGCCACACCAGGGGCGGTGATCGGACTCTCCTCCCCAACCATGCCTGAGCTGGCTGCGGAGGAGGACGTGTTGTCCTTGGCTGCCTCTGCCTCTCACTTTCTAGGTGAGGCGGACGACCAATCATCTAATCAGGGAACTGGTTCACTTTCTTCGTCCCGAACCGCAGATAGTGGGTCAAGTGACGACTTGATGCAGGGCGTCATGCGGATGGCCCTGAGACAGCTGCAGCTGGACATCCCGCAACCAGAAGAATCCACCCCTGGAAGTGCCTTTTTCAGGCATGGACAGGCCCCTCCTCCCTTTTCCGTCCCTCTATCAAAGGAGTACCTGAGGGAGTTACACAGTTGTTGGCGGGACACAAAGCTATTTGCACACCTCTCAGCAGATGGTCGAACACTGGCAGCCATGCATGAGCCGGCTGTGGTGGGCCTGGATTGCATGCCGGCGATCGAACCTGCTATCGCCTCACTCATCGTCTCACCAGAGGAGACTCTGTGCACGGAGGTCCGGTGTCCACGACCTCAGTGTCATGTCACGGATGAGTTCCTTTGCAGAGCGTATCAAGCCAGAGCGCATGCTGGCTGCCTCGGCAATTCCATGGCACACCTTCTGCTTGCCCTTTCCGCGTCCCTTCAGGGAACCAATGGTACGGCAGCGGTGGTGAGCTTTAGCAGTGCGGCACTTCAGGCCTTTGCACTTATGACACAAGACCTTGGATGCTTGATGTCCTTCTTGGTCCAGGCTCGCCGACATGTCTGGTTGGCGCAATCAGCTCTGTCCGGGCCATCTCGCAGGACCCTCCGTGATGTCCCGGTGGTGCCGGGAGAGTTATTTGGTTCGGCTTCCTTGGCAGCGCTGGAACGGACCGTCCAAGCACGTCAGACGAGGCAACAAATTTTGAGTCTTAGCAGAGTGTTGCCCCCTCCTCCCCCTTGGCATCTAAGGCGCTCACCAGCTGACCTGAGTAGTCAGCCACTGCCTCGGGGTCTTTATCCTCTTGAGGGTCAGCCTAGACCCAGCCAGGGCTTTCGTGAGTTGGCCCGCCAACCAGTTGTGCGGGGCAGGAGCTCTGGCTGCCCCCCCCCCCCAACGGGCCCTAGGGACCGTGGAGGGGAGACGGTGATGCTACCAGGCCAACCGTCGGATACTTTACCATCAGCAGCTCAGTTACTGGGCTGCTCACGACATGGACCCATGGGTGGTTGCCACCCTGATCCATGGTTACCGGCTACAGTTCCGACAGTGGCCTCTCATGTCACGCTGGGTCAAAATGACTGTAATTTCCGACCCGGTGAAGGCTCGAGCACTGGACCAGGAGCTTTATACCCTCCTGGTCAAAGGTTCAATCGAAGTAGTGGACCCTCTGCATCAGCCCAGAGGCTACTACTCAAACTACTTCCTCGTACAGAAAAGGTTGGGCTGGTTCCGTCCCATTTTAGATCTGAGGGGACTCAATCAGTACCTAAAGGTGCTGCCCTTTCACATGCTCATGACAGCAGAGGTCCTTCAGGCTATCAGGAGGGGAGAGTGGTTCACTTCAACTGAGTTGAAGGATGCTTATTTTCAGGTGCCCATTGCAGCAGAACATAGCTGCTTTCTCAGGTTTGCCTATCAAGGTCGCCACTGGCAGTTCCGTGTGCTCCCTTTCGGACTCTCCCTTTCCCTGAGGGTGTTCACTCTGTGTGTGAAGGCAGCTCTCTCTCCCTTGCAGGCCTGCGGGATAAAGGTCCTGCCATACCTAGATGATTGGCTTCTTTCCTCCCCATCTCAGGCATGCACCCTTCGCGACACGGATCGTCTGCTCACTCATGTGTCCCGGTTGGGACTCAACGTCAATCTGGAGAAGAGCTGCATGAGCTTCACAAACTATCACTTTTCTTGGAGTGGTCCTGGATTCATCCTCCATGTCCGGGGGGGGGCATACTCATATTGACTGGTCGGTTCAGGCTGGGCAGGCAGTTCCCCTACGCCGTATTCTTACGGCTACTAGGCAAACTGACCTCTGTCACTCGGGTGGTACCCTTGGGCCTGCTGTCTCTTCGCCCCTTGCAAAGGTGGCTCAACAGTTTTCGCCTGGATGTCAGACTGCACAGACATCACAGGTTCACAGTGACATGGGCATGTCTCCATGCCCTGACTCCATGGAGGGACGAAGATTGTTTGTTCAAGGGTGTCCCCATGGGAGTGCTAGTGTGTCGCAGGAAAGTGGTCATGACAGATGCCAGCTCTACAGGATGGGGTGCTGTGTGGTAGCACAGAGCAGCCCACGGCCGTTGGGGCGTAAGAGACCACTCCCAGCATATGAATGTGCTGGAGCTGCGTGCAGTGCATTTGGCACTCAGGCACTTCCTGCCCCACCTGGAGGGGAGGCATGTCCTCGTTCGGTCGGACAACACCTCTGCTGTCTACCACATCAACCACCAAGGGGGCACCAGGTCAGCACAACTTCTCAGAGTGTCCAGGATGCTCCTGGAATGGGCCTCCACTCGTCTGTTCACCCTGCGGGCAACATACTTACTAGGAAAACACAATCAGGTCGCAGATTTTCTCTCCGGCCGGGGGTCTGCCCCGGGGGAGTGGTCCCTCCACAGCGATGTAACGCGGATGAGTTAGGACTGTTTTGGTCAGGCGGAGGTGGACCTGTTTGCAACAAGGGAGTCAGCCCAGTGTCCCCTACGGTACTCCCTTACGGGGGCATCTGGTGCGCTAGGCCAGGATGCGCTGGCTCATCCTTAGCCAAAGGTCCTTTTATATGCCTTCCCACCCCTTTCTCTGATTTGGCCAACCCTTCACAGAGTCTTAGAGGAGGGCCACAGGATGTTACTGGTGGCCCCACGTTGGCCGGCTCGACCATAGTTTCCACTGCTGTGGAGCCTATGTCAGGAGGGCCCATGGCGTCTTCCGACCAGGAGAGACTTGCTGTCTCAGCTGGGGGGGGGGTTGCCGTGGCACCCCAACCCTCAACATCTTCAGCTGTGGGTGTGGCCACTGTAGGGCTAGGGCAGCAGCTGACCGGAGTTTTGAGCCCCGTCGGACGCACCATATTGGGTGCCAGGGCACCCTCTACTCGTCAGCAGTATGAAAACAGGTGGCGTCTGTTTTCCCAGTGGTGTTCTGATCACAGTGAAAACCCAGTCTCATGTACAGTACCCACCATTCTGGAGTTTCTCCAGTCTTTCCTCAATAAGGGCCGCTCTCTCTACGCTTAAGGTCTATGTGGCGGCAATATCATCTAACCATGCCGGCGTTGATGGCCGTATGGTGGTGGGAAGCCATAATTTAGCCTCTCTCTTTCTACGTAATGCCTGCAGGTTGCACCCACCGACAGCTACACGGGCACCAAGTTCTGACCTGCCCTTGGTTCTCGATGCTCTGTGCTGCCCTCCGTTTGAGCCACTGACGCAGGCGGACCTCAAATGACTTTCATGCCTGACTGATTTTCTGCTGGCTATTGCCTCATAGGGGTGGGCGATATGGCTCAAAAATTATATCGTGATATTTCAGAGCATTATCATGATAACGATAAA
>JARVGS010001454.1:7072995-7084454 GCA_031762315.1 Hypsolebias antenori
AGCATAGAAGTGAAATGAAATGCCATGTTTCCTAAAAATAAAATGGAGCTCTCTTCACATCCTTCAAAACCTTTGTGCTGTTTACAAGCTTTTACTGATCATATCAGCTCTGGTTCAGCTCTTTTCAGCTTCGTTGTGCTAATTTAAGCTATTTTTACTGCTTTTTAAAAAATTTGTTTTAGCAGTTTTGTTCTTTTTCGGCTACTTTTGTCGGTATTTTTCTGCTAATTTTTGCCTTTTTCTGCCATTATTTTCTAATTTTGGACTGTTGTGTTTCTTGTACTTACAATGTTTTATGCTCCTTTCTGCTAATTTTAGCTGTTTTTTTTAGCTCTTTCATCTTTTTTCTAATTTTAGCTCTTTTTTGCTAACTTGAGATTTCTTTTTGTCAATTGTCCAGCCTCATTCTGCAAATTTCAGCATATTCTGCTACTTTCCTCTATTCAGCTTTTTCTACACAGTTCTGCCATTTTCCTACTGCTTGCCACTTTTTTTCTGCTTTCAGCAACAAAACCTTTCAAGGCTGGTTTCAGCTTCTGCAGTTTTCAGCAAAAATCAAAAGCAAAAAAACAAAAAAAGCAGTAAGCGTTCACACTGCATGTTTCCAGGAAATACAATTCTCTAGTTTTGCTTATTTTTCATATTGACATGTCTCAAGTAAATAATATGTTAAAAGAATGTGTGAAAATGTGTTTAAGTAGGATGACCCATAATTTAATTGTTGTAAAGGAGAGCAGGTTTTAACTGGTTCAACTTGACCTCATTTCCATCCATCAGTTGGACCAGTTTTCAGCCCATGCCTGTATTTCTCAGAGATTATATTCAGCAACAACCCAGCAGTGTCACATTGGTTATATCTGATGAAACTAAGAATGTGCTAAGATAATTCCAATAATCTGAGAGTACATGCACCCAGTCGAAATCTGGTTTCCATCCAAAATATCAACATTTTCTCTCTCGTTAGCAGATTCCCCGCATGACCTTGCAGAATCACAGATGGACATGTAGAGAAAGCAGAGGATCTAATGTGGTGTAGTTTGTGCTGTAGATGTATGAGTTTTGGTTGTAAAGTAGTACTACGTAATGCTCATATTACTGTGTGCATGTTTTAAAATTCCCCTCTCAAGAATTCAACTGTACACTATGTGTATTTGAAGTGCAGATCTTTTGAAGCCTGGTTTTAATATCCTACCTGTTGTAGATAGCTCAAACTCGGCTAATTTTGACCCGAAGGACAAGCTAACAGCTAGTCCATGTGAGGACAAGGACAAAGGAGATCACCGTTTTTAAAGATCAGTCAGGAATTTTATTGCGGTCCATAAGAATGCTGTTTAATAAACCTTTGCTTGGCTGTCAGATTGACACTCCTGTCTCCTGTATACGAATGCACTGCTTCAAACTGAGCATGTGCGAGGGCATATGGAAGTCAAGGACTTAATCTGAGCTTCAATGAAGCCATCCAGCCCATCATCTGTCTGCCTGGTCTTGGGAATTTTGCCCAATGCTCCTGTCTGCCAGCTCTCCCAATGTCATCCAGAATCACTCGTGCCAAAGTCATGCCACCGTGCTCCCCTGCCCCCGATCTTTATCCAAGCTGGCTCAGCATGTCCACACAGACAGGAGAAGGGCTGGATAATTACAGACGCAGGCCAGGCACGCAGACGAGCTCACCTGCATGCACTTACAGTAAGCACGTCGCAGTTGTGATTAAAAAAACACCAACTGTCGTGCGTTCCAGTCTTAAGTTGCATTTGCATTCTTCTTCCTGGGTTACATCAGGAGAGCAAAGGGTTTCTTGAATCTTAGTCTTTGCAAATTCAAGTTGTGCCAAAGTCTTTTGCACCTGAGGTTTTATTGGAGACATGTCTGTTGTGGTGTCACAAGTGATTCTGTTCCTGTCAGGTGGATTTTTCTGTCAGGCTGAGTCATACAGGGAGGGTGGTGCTCATCTCAGGCCTGAATTAATTATATGCCATAAACCAGGGGTTCTCAGATGTTTTGGGTTCAGGGACCCCCTCATAACTCTCGTGTTTATTAAATGATTTTCTTCAATTTGTCTCTTTAATTAAATGGAAATATTTGTGTAGCATAAATACTTAATACCTGTTCTTTAATAGTGTTAATACAATTTTTATACTTTTAAACATGGGGCATTTTTCATTCAAGACACACTTCATGAACAAAAATTATTCATTTCAACTTCCAAAAATTACAGTTTTGAGTAAATTAGCAGCATCAAAAACCACTTTAAAACTTTACCTATGCACAAAATGAACATAAATTATTGACAGTTCTTCAAATTATTACTGAAAACTAAACTCTACATCAAACTGAACAGAATCATAACAGCAGTAGTCAGACCAAGTAACAGGACTTCATTTGTAAACTGATCGATAGTATTGTTCAGTACCAGGATTTCTGGTCCGATACAATACCGGGGGGAAATCTGGCTAGTATCGTGATACCGATACCGATACTAGTACTTGGTTCAAATATGCCTAATCTGTCAGGTAAACCTAAAAAAGCAGTGTATTTCAAATCAAAGCTGTATAAAGAATGCAAGACGTCAAAGTAGTTCATTTATGGAGTATTTTGAGGAAGTGGCCTCGTTTACAATAGAGCTGATATACAACAACAAAAAATAACAGAGGACATACAAAATATGTGAAAATGGTAAACACTAAAAATAAGAAAATACGACAATACAAGAAACAATAAATACAGTACAGAAACAATACAGAAAATACAACATACTTCTCCTCTTGTACAGTGTAACTCTTTCCCACTTGAACATTTTGCACCAAAGCACATTTAGGTTCACTCTTATTGTTCAGTTGCAGTCCAGAAAAACACACATCTCAGAAACTACAAACATTCATGTTATGAATCCTTCAGCGACAGGGGACATTAATGTACCACTTGGTTTGTTTGGAAAATACACTTTAAATGAGCTTAAACTGAACTTTTCAAACAAACTGAGAGTTACGTCCATCTCTCCTACATCCTTATTGAAACTATTAATGTGTGAATGAGCATAAAAAGGTAGCTTAATATTTTAAACTATGTGTTGTGTTTATCAGAATGTATATTCTATGAACTGATACTTTAAATGGGTTTTAAAACCCATTTGCTTTCACATCTAGAACTTGACCTGATGACTTTTCCTCCCTGTCTCTACTGTAAACTCTTTCTTAAACAGTTCTGAAAAATAATGATAAACTATTTACATTTCCTGTTAAAATGTGTGAATGCTTACAACTAAAGAAGAATCTGTCCAGAAGACGTGTCTTTTTTGGATTTATTTACCTGGATGATGGAGCATGCATCAGGACAATGCATACGACTGAATGATTTTTGCTAAAAGCTGCTGAAGAAGCTGAAACCAGGATGCAAAGGCTTCCTCGAATAACTGTTGCTGCGAGTTGAATTTGAACAACTGGCATTAGCTGAAAGCAAGAAAATTAAAATGGAAAGCAGAAGATAAACTATAGAAATGTTTAGAAAAAGCTGAATGGACCAGAAATGTAGCAGAATAAGCTGGAATAGGCAGAACGAGGCAGATCAGGTTACAAACTATTGAATTTAGTTCTTGAAAAAGTAGCCAAATACAGACAAAAAAAAAAAAAAAAAAATAGAGGGTTAAAGAAGCATGAAAAGTTGAACTAATTATAAGAATTGCAAAAAGTTGAAACTAGCAACAAAAAAAAGACTAAAATGTGCAGAAAAATACATAAAAAGTAGCAGGAAAAGCAGAAAAAAGCTGAATTTAGTAGAGAGAAGCTGAAAAAAATGCTAAAATGAGCAGAAATAAGCTAAAAGGAGCTGAAAATAGCTGATAAAACCTAACATAAGTAGAAAAAAGCTGCAGTTGAAATTAGCACAAAGAAACTGAGACAGAACCAAAAAGCTAAAAATAGAAGCAAGAAGCTAAATGGATCAGAAATATAGCTGAAATGAGCAGAAAGAAGCTTAGCAAAGCTAAACCAGAGCAGAAGCTGAATAGAGCTGTAAAAGGTTGTAAACGTCTCAAAGGGTTTGAAGGATGAGAGCTCCATTAATTTTCAATGAAGAAAACATGGCCGACAAAGCTAAATGTTTCAAAACGTTAAAATTTCACAAACACTAACAGTCACAGCAGGAAGGTCCTGAATGAGCTGAACGTTTTGATCCTGCTCATCCTTCTTTATTTATAAAGCACTTTAAAACAACCTGCGACAAAGTGCTGCACATATGAAATCAAAAACATTTAAGCATTCACAAGTAATAAAAATAGTAAGATCAACAAAAACAGTACAGTATTTTTTGCCCCATAAGTCAGTTTTTCGCATAATTTACATGCTCTGCGACTTATACGCCAAAGCAACTTATTTATGTTTTTTCCCACTTTATTAGACATATTTGGACTGATGTGACTTATATGGCGGTGCAACGGCAGAAAATATGTTAAATGAAAATAAACCAGACTCAGGCTGTGCCAAATGCCAGAAAATAAAAATGTGTCTTTAAGAGATTTAAACAGTGATGGGGCTCATCTGATGGGAAGAGTGAGATCATCCATAATCTTGGAGTGGAACAGAAAAAGCTCTGTCCCCTCTCAGCCTCCGTTTGGACTTCGACTCCTCCAGGAGCAGCTGGTCAGCTGGAACAGCACAAAAGCTGCAGAATGAGTTGCATGCCGAAAACTGTATGGAAGAAAAATGGATCTCAAAAGTGTGAATGCTTTATAAACATTTACACACGTACAAAAAAAGAGTCACTGAGGTTCTGGTCTGAGGAGAGCGACTCTTAAAGCAACCAGTCTCTGGCTTCTGTCAGAGCACACAGCAGTACGATTCACTCGTGTGTGTATCATATTTGGGAGAGGATCCATACAGTCAGTCATGTTTAACAAATAAACTCCATTTTAAAATCACTGCTGACTTTGCAGCCTGGAAACTGAACTCCTCATCTGAAACTAAAGTTTATAGTCACTGAATCAAAGTCAAGATCCGTAAAAATCTGTCACTATAAGCAATGTGGTTGTTTGTGGTGGGAACAATCTCTACTGTTCTGCCGATCGATCAGCTTTCCTCACCAAACCTTTATCCAGGTCATGGGACAGATCAGGCGGCGAGTCCTCCAGCTGCAGAACTAAAGAGCTTAATGATGGTGTCTGAGTCAGAACACCAGGTTTTATCTATTGTTGATGCTACGTGGTGATCAGTACCGAGTGCGTGTGGTCCAAAAAAAACATTAGACCCACAAACTGATGGTGACAAAGACTTGTCCATCTTTTATTGGTTATAATAAACTTTGTTTAAAACACGTTTAAACAAGAACAAAATGACAACACAAACAACCTGAACAACTTGTTTTATCAATTTATCTACATTCTTTGTAACAGTCACAAAGTGTGTATGTCCATGAGTATGGGATTGGTGGTCCATTGCTACGAACTGTTCAGTCCCTATAAGAGCAGTGCGAGAGCTTGGTTCACATTGCCGGTAGTAAATCGGACCCCTTCTGGGTGGGAGTTGGGCTCCTCCACTACTAGAAGAATGGATGGATGGATGGATGGATGGATGGATGGATGGATGGTAACAGTCACAGTGAAAATATGGCAAAAATTATTTTCACATGTAAATTAATTTTTGGATTTTATCTGGGAACCCCCACTTTGTGCCTCATGGCCCACAGAGTCCAAACTCCAACTTCAGGGGCAGCGCAGTGGCTCAGTGGTTATCACTGTTCCCTCACATCAAGAAGGTCCTGGGCTTAATCCCGGGTGTGGATCTAGGATCTTTCTGTGTGGAGTATGCATGTTCTCCTCATGTTTGCGTAGGTTTTCTCCGTGTACTCCAGTTTCCTCCCACATTACAAATGTTAGTCAGCCTTCAGGCCCAGGCCTCCCTCACTAAAGAGTTCTGGGAACTCTGTGGAATGTACCTGGTTAAATAAAGGTTAATAAAAAGGAACATTTAGAATAGAAAACTGAAATAGATCAGAAGATTTAAGCCTCAAACTGTGACGACTTTTCAGGTTTAACCCCCAAATTAAAAGTCACAGAAACTCGTGACCACATGTTCGCTGGTTGAAGGAGCCACATGTTTCTAGTAAGTCAGTGAACACAAAACCTCGTCCTCATATTTATCCATTTATGACCGTTTTTATCTCTATGTTTGCACTAAATGTGCTTCTGACCATCAGTTATTCAGTTAAATTTCTGTAGATTTTCTGTACGTGTCTTAATCCACAAACCATAGTTTATGGAAATACGTTAATCCATCAGTTTAACCTGCTTCTTTCATCCATCATCCATCCATTATCCATCCATCCATTATCCATCCATCCATCCATCCATTCATCCAAGTGGGTGTCAGTGTGATCCAGGGAGATCTCACTTTGCAGAATCTGCTGCTGAGAACAGCTTCTTTTTACAAGTTTAATGGGTTGAATCAGGTTTGGTGGAACTAGGAGAATGTAAACAAAACTTTACAAGAAGTTTGATTGATAACTTTGAGAACTATAAATTATTAACATTTTAGGGGTCTAATTTGAATTATTCCTTGTGTTGTGGCTTTATGTCTCCAAACAAGGATTCTTGTTGAAACATCTCGACATTTTGCAAATTACAGCTGACTTGGATTCATCTTTTGTTCTTTCTAATCAACAAAGATGACAAAAATAAATAAATAAAATCTAAAGATATCGAGCTAAAAAATTGGATTCCTTCACATATTACTACTTTAGTTTATAATCTTACATTTGCAGGGTTTTAAGTCCACATAGCTTTTTTTTGTATCCCTTTAATGATAAAGATTTAGGGCAGGTGGATGACTGACCTAGAGGTTACGGTACAACTCTTGTTTTCTTCGTCTGAGGTCAGTTCTTAAGGCTGATTTCTCCTGTGACTCAAACAGCAATTAACAGTCTTTTACACTTGTTCTACAAATACAGGTAAAGTGTTTTAAGTGCTGTTTTCACACAGATCACTTGTTTCTGTGCGTGTAAATGGAAGATATTTGTGAATGCACGACACAATACGAGTTTAGGTCACATTAACGGTGAATCATTACTGAAGGTGTTTTCAGCTGAAGGTGTTCTGCTAATGATGGTGGTGACGTAAAGCAACAGCAAGCCCTGAAAAACAACGGTTATAAACAACGCAGATTATTCTAATGGATGCAGGTGGTTTGTTTCTACTTTGTTGTTGGAGTTTTGCTGATGACCTCTGGCTCCCCATGCCTCAATACATCCATAGCTACTTCTGGTAGCTACGCTAGAACATCAATGGTTGATAAAATAATTTAACTAATGTATGCACAAACAACAAACAGAAACAGAGTAGATATTAAAGTACAAGAAGTAAGCTTTAGACCACAATACATAATAAAATACTGACTTTGAGCATGTACGTCTGTAAAAAGGTCTATTTAGGAATTGGTAGGTTTCTTACAGCACCTTGTAGGAAAAATAATACAGAATATTAAAAATACGTTTTTAACTTGGGGAGGAATATTTTATATTTGTATTGCAAAGCGTCTAGTAATGATTTCAATTAAATTCTGTTGAACACTTTGCAGTCAACATAGGCAACTAAAACTGTTGGTTAGATTTAGTTAAAAGTTCATTGTTGTAAAATTTTAAATATATTGTTTGGTATTGTATTAGGGCAGCACGGTGCTGCAACTGGTAGAGCTGCTGCCTCTCAGCCAGCAGGTCCCTGGTTCAAATCCTGGTCCGAGGGCCTTTCTGGGTGGAGTTTGTATTTTCTCTCTGTGTATGCGAGGGTTTTCTCCGGGTGCTCCCACAGACCAAAAACATGCATGTTAAGCTGATTGGTAACTCTAATTGTCCCTAGGTGAGAGAGAGAGAGAGTGAAAGGCATTAACATAAAACACTTTGTACAACAGTGCTTTATGAAGTTCAGTCCATTTCCTTGTATCAGTTGACCGACAGTTCTGCCACATTTCCTTGTATCAGTTGACCGACAGTTCTGCCACATCCAATATGGCCGCTCCGATGTACCGCCGCCACGGATCAGCCCACTCAATGAGGTGTCCACTAAAACTGCCTCACCAGTTTTCTTTTGTGAATTACCTGGCAGGTGACAATAGCCAGTCAATAATGGAGAAAGGTCAGAGGAGATTTATTATGAAATAATGATGAATGACTGAAATGTGTTTAATAGGTTAACTCAGAAACCGCCGATCTGACTCGAAATCCACCCAAATTATCCTCACCCACCCAAAGCAGTTTTTACCCACAAAATCAGAATGAAAACTGCACAACTGGCAGTAAACCGCCCAGTCTGGCAACACTGGTTGAGCTCTGTCCAACCAGTCGAGGAGTGCATCTTAAATAATAAATTAGATTTATGTAATGTCAGTAAGTGTTGACCCCTGAGCTGTTGGCTTTCAATAACTGTGGTCCTCTGAACAATTCAGCATTGGTTTATGATTTATTGCAATCCTTTACAATACTGATGCTCTGCTCACTGATATTGTGATGATGATACATTGTCGTTTTATTGAACAGCTCTAGCTCTAAATGTCAGTGACTTTTGGTAAAAAGTCTGTTTTAATGAACATTAGAAAACGTTTCTGTGTCAGCAAATGTATAAATGACATTCTGTATGTTCTACAACTTGGTCTTTTTTTCATCTCCTTTACATCTCCTTTACTGTTTACTGCATACTTTAATCAGGTTACAATAATGCCTCTTGTTGCAGTTACTGTTGTCTGACATGAGAAGTGCAATAAGTTTCTCCTGGTGCACAGCTGCACAGGGAGACATGGCGCCTGGACGTCAAACAAATTCAGTGACAGAGGAGAACTGACAGGCACGCCAGAACAAATGGCACCTGCCAAGTAATCAGACATGCTTTCCATAATGAATATTGTCTAAGCACTAACGTACATTGTGTTGGCGTAAATCAACCTTTCACTTGCCAATTATGGGCACCTCCATGAAGTCAAACAGAGGGTATGGTTCTCCCACTCACGTCGTTGCTGTACATGTGCATATTATCTCCTTGTCCACCAAATGTCCGATAAAAAAGGAGGTATAATTACCTTAAACCTTTTTTTTGTCCACCTCAGCTCTTTTCTATTGTATTTCGCACTTTGGCCCATAAGCTAATACTCATGTGCATCACAAAGAGGTGTTCCCCAAGGCTGTGATACGGTGTGTGACATTAACAGGTTTATTCCCAGGATTAGGTTTGCAGTATGAGAGTTCACTCATCATGAGGTTGACGGAACACCATCTAACTTTTTGGAAAGGTGTGCCATACTTGATTAGGTTTGAGTTAATTTGTCTGTCTATTAGCAAAATTATCTCATGAACCATGACACATATTTAGTGAAACTTAAGTAATCATTGGATGTACATCCATAACTAATAAACTTTTGAAGTCGCCCTGGATCAAGATGACTGACACAGTTAATCAATGACAGTAAACACAAGACTGTTGCATTTCAATCACTTTAGTAGCTGAGCGTCATCCCTATTGCTCACACTAATCACTAAAAGCTTGCACAATATCTTTGTTTGAATCTTCAGTATGTAAGGCTGTGCTTGATATCCATTCTCTCAATAAAATCTAGTTTTCATTCACTATAATTTTAAACAAGAAAAATGTGAACTCACTGGATCTGAATTGGAGCTTTTGCTGAAAAACTGGATATTTCAAAGGAGGAAAAAACTTTCAGGGTTCGGCTGAGCATGCATATTTCTCAGATTACCACTTTATGTTTTTGAGTCCAAGAAAAGGGACAAATTTTTTAATGAAAATACATTTTAAAAATGTATATTTCTTCTGCAACCTTATTATTTGTGAACAATTTATCAAAGCAAACCCAGAGTCGAAAATGTACAAAAAGCAAAATAAATTAAAAGCTCATGCTGTGGAAGCTTGGTGGGCACTGACACAAACTTGTAATATAAGTGCAAGTTATGTCAGGAAGAGGTATCTGACATTAAATGATTGATAAATCTTTCCTGCAAGTTCTCTCACTTTGGCAACCCCTGCAGAATGGAGGGAACAGGACAATAAGAGCTAAACAACAGCTAAAATCAAATCTGAATAATCCAGGTAAAAAAATCCAACAAAGTTCAGTCAGCTCTGGACGGTTTCTTCTTGTTGAAATGTTTCGTCTTTCATCCAGAAGTCTTCATCAGTCCAAGGAGCCAAAACAAAGTCAGTCCTATAAATAGTACCTTTTCATAGTGGGCCAACCACTTTGATGGCGATACAATGGTTTTTAGAGTCTATCCTTTCCCTCGCCGACAGTTGAGGCAACCATAGCCAAAGTGGTTCAAAACATCAAAGTTCATGCTCAATAATCCAGGTAAAAAAAATCCAAGAAAGTTAAATCCAAGATTAGATTTAGCTGTCTTAGATTTAAAATCAAAGACAGCTAAGATTATCAAACAAATGCTTCATGCGAGGCCAATTTTGCCAAATAAATTTGTACTCCAAGAAAAATAGTTGTTTAAATAATTGCTGAATTCTTTAAACAATGTGCAAGTGGTCACAAGTTGAGACCGGTCAAAACACAGCCCATTTTGTTTCGTACAAAATGTTTTAGTTTGATATGCTGAATTAACAAGTATCAAGTTAGCAACTAAAGCTAAAGATTAGCAACACAAATTTGGATGATTTAACAAAACTGAATCCTCAGTGCATAGACTAATACATTTTTGGTGGCATTACCAACTTGTAAGATTTCAAGCTATTAAACTGAAAGGTTGACAGTTAGTTAAATTAAGATGAAAATGTTGTTTTTGCTGGAGTTCCCTGATTTTCTAACATTAAGTAATGTTAGATAGTGTTAGCTAGCATTCAGTTATCAAACCTTGGCCTCATACAACAGTTTCTAAATATTCTTAGAATATAAAATTATATGTGCAATGTTTTTTTTTTCCACACTATGAAGTGTATTGAAATTTTCTCCATAGATTAAACAAAACAAGTTTTTTTTTTTCTTTTTTTTTTTTTTTTAAGATAATGATATTTCTGCTTTAAACCAGGAGAAAATTCCCGTTTTGGGTGGCACGGTGGCGCAGTTAGTAGAGCTGGTGCCTCTCAGCGAGAAGGTTGCCAGTTCAAATCTCAGAACGGGGCCTTTCTGGGTGGAGGTGGGTTTTCTGGGTACTCCGGTTTCCTCCCACAGACCAAAAAAACCAGCATGTTAGACTGATTGGTGACTCTAAATTGTCTCTAGCTGTGAATGAGAGAGTGGATGGTTGTTTGTCTTGTTTGTTTCCATGTGTCTCTGATGGACTGCAGACCTGTCCAGGGTGTCCCCTGCCTCTCAGTGATGGCTGGACATGGACACCAGAGATCCTCATGCCCAATGCAATTGTCATGATTTATGAGATGCTACAGTATATTATAAGCATCCATCCATCCATCCATTTTCTTTACCCGTTTCTTCCATTTTAGGGTCACGGGGGTCACCGGTGCCCATGTCCAG
>JARVGS010001454.1:7109868-7129702 GCA_031762315.1 Hypsolebias antenori
TTGTGTTCTATTCTGAATAAAATATTAGATGTTGGCACCTCCACATCATTGCATTCAGTTTTTATTCACAATTTGTTCAGTGTCCCAACTTTTTTGGAATCCGGTTTGTAAAAAATAAGCTTTTTTTTTTTTTTTTTTTTAAATTACATTACACAGTAATGGATGTGATTTTGGGTGGGGTGGGGTGTGTAATATGTCATCAGTTGCTTCATATAATAATAAACATACTTTTTTGTTCTGTAGTGGAAAACATGCCTAAACATGTTCACAGCTGTCCACATTTAGGATAGCTGAGACAATGCATTTGACATTTTCTGCTGTCAAGTTGTGGTCGTGTGACTAATGAGTTCATGAGTGTTTTGCACATCATGTTCACAAAATTAACACGTTGAGAACCTGTCACATACTTTTTCCCCGCTGATCCATTACTGCCCTCTGTCTTTTCCCATTTCTGCATGTGTGTGGGTGGTGGTGTGTGTATTACCAAAATATTTCACTACTGCATGTACATTTATAACAGATTAACTGTTGGAGTCCACCTGATTCAAGATGGATACCAAAACTAATCAACATCAGAAATCCCCAAAAAATGGCTATAACCCAATCACTTTACATATATTGTGCTAAAAGTTTGACCAAAATGTCTACAGCACCATAATTTCTCAACTTAAGACTGTCTTAGTCTTAATACTTTGGTATAATAGACCACCTTAACACATTCATTCAAGGAATGCTTTGCTTTTAAACTATTTTCATTTTAGTGGCTGCGAAAAAGTACAAAAATGAACAAAACCTGCAGAAATCAAAGGACCTCGGGATCAACTCAGATTTTTAAAGTGGCCCATTTTTCAGTTTAAAGCTGAGATATGTATAGTGGCAAGAAAAACTTTGGTAACTTGAGTTTCAATGGCAGCCTGGTTACACTAGGGTGCTTTCACAAAAAACTGTGAGAGGTAGCCGTATCACATGGCCAAGAGGCAGACTCTCTGTGGTTTCCACAGCCAGAGATAAGCTGCTAAGCTGCAGATGAAAGTGTGTATTTATGTTGAGAGTGTGACGTGGTGAAAAGCTGGCTGTTGTCAGACAGTTTCAGGAGCCTCCCAAGACTGGATGAAGCAAAAGACTATCTGTAACTGGACATCTTCTTCATCAGCCTGTTGTAAATCACAAAGTAGACAAACAAAAGAAAGTACCTGCATAAGGAATTTCCATCTCAAGTTTGAATTTAATGTGGTTGCCACCTACCTTTGATGCCATTTTTCTGCAAAATGTTGGCAGTGATACAAGTTATGTGCAACAGCAGCACAAATAATAATTTACAGGAGCCAGCCAGTTTACAAGGTACAGGATTATATTTAATAAAAGGGAATTCTCCTTGGGAAAAGACCTGCTATTCAATAAATAACAAAATTAATTTGAATATAAACTCAACAAAGTCATGAAACAAAAGAAGAAGAAAAAAACATTAGAATATGACGGAGGGAAGGAGGAGGACGAGTTAAACAAGTTTACAAGAAATAAGTGGAAGTCCAAGAAAAAACCTGATAATTTGTCTCCATACTGAATAGTCTTGTGGAATTTATTAAACTACATTTAATTATAAATTAGACCTATAATCTTTCTACATCACGCTGGTCCAACATTTCTACAGACCATTATTTATACAGGATTTAAACAAATATTGATACATGGACCACAAATAAATTAGTGGTGATGAATAGAACAGCATGAAGTGATTGAATGTTTCTGCAATAGAAGAGAGGACGGAGCATTTAAAAATATGGCTAAAATTTAGAAATATTTATAGGTGCACACATTATTTGCCAAAACAGAAATGGGGATAACAACCACTGTGCACAGGATGTGCCAGCACCCAGCAGTATGAAGGAGAATGGGGTTTAGAGAACTTTTTTGTTTGTTTTGATCCATAAAAGCCAGTATGTGTAGCATTTACAAATAACTTCACTGTGAACCCTTAACAAATGATGCCCTCGATTAAATACTTCTGAAGCTTTGCATTTGTCTGAACATGAGGAAGGGCATAAAACAAGACAAGGTGATTTATGTGTCCCTCAAACTCTGAGTAAAAGGAGTTTAAAGGACTGCCAAGCGGTCGTGAGTCTCCCTCAACCAAATTCTCTCACCTCGCCGTGACAATCAGACCACCCTGCTGGATGAAAGTGGCCTTTCAACACAACAAGATGACCGTTTCCACATGGCTCACATTTAAAAACTGGCATCAACCCATTTCTGAAGGGGTGAAAGAACTGATGAGAAGAAGTAAAAGTGTTGTGTTGTGTCTGAGTTTTGGGACAAGTCTTGTGAGGTGAAGAAGCTGAGGTATGAATCGCAGCATCTGGAATTGTGGGCTGTTTTCTCCTATACCTGTCTGAGTGACGCCGGTGCTATAGAGTGATCTGTGATAGAGAAAGCTGGGGGAGACATTCCTGCACATTACTGCAATAGTCTAAAACAAATAAGACAAATTGCATTTCCTGCAAAAATGCAGTGTGAACGCTTATTTCAGAACTTGCTGAAAAACAGCTGAAATTAGCTAAAAACATGCTGAAATGTAGCTGAAATTGAAGAAAACGCCCAAATCAGCAGAAGAAAGCAGAATAAATTTATATTTGCTGAATTAGGCTTAAATAAGCAGAAATGGGCACAAAAAAATGGGAAATTACCTAAAAAACAAAGGCTGAAATTAGCTAAACGTTGCTGAAAAGAAGCTGAAAATGCAAAAAGAAGTTTAAACTACCAGAAGGAAGCAGAAAGAGCTGAAATGAGCTAAACTGTAATTAGCTGAAAAATCTAAAATGTGCATAAAGTAGATAAATAGAAGCTGAAAATGCAGAAAAAACTAACAGTACCAGAAAAAAGCTGAAAGGAGCATAAAAAGCTGAATTAAGCATAAAGCTGTTACTGTAATTTGGCTGAAAGTAGCAGAAATTACCTCAAAAACCTTGAATTTATCTGAAAACAGCTTAAAAGCTAACTGAAAAGATAGAACAAGCTTAACGTAGCAGAAGGAAGTAGAGAGCACATCTTTGCTCAATTAGGCTGAAAAAAGCAGAAATTGGTACAGAAAGTTGAAATTTTCTGAAAAAAGCTGAAATTAGCACACAAAAAAAGCTGAAAAGTAGCTAAAATAGCAGGAAGAAGCTTAAATTACCAGAAGCCAGTTGAGAGCGTACATTTTTGCTGAATTAGGCTGAAAAATGTTGAAATGTACCAAAACTGCTCACACTGCCCCTCAATTTGCAACAGGGTCCTAGACTTCTTAACAAACAGACCACAGTCGGTGAGGATCCACAACTTCTCCTCCACCATAACCCTCAGCACTGGCTCCCCTCAGGGATGTGTGCTGTGCCCTCTCCTGTCTTCTCTCCTCATGTATGGCTGGAAACCTACTCATCCAGGCTGTCATATCGTAAAGTTTGCAGATGATGCAGTGGTGGTGAGATGCATCACAAACAATGAGTCCAGCTACAGGCAGGAGGTGGAACACCTGGAGGGCTGTTGCAGGAAGCACCTTCACATCAATGTGAAGAAGATGAAGGAGATGGTCATGGACTTCAGAAGGAAGAAACACGCTTACCCCACTTGAATATAGGAAGATCTGTGGTGGAAGTGTCTCCAGCTACAAGTACTTGGGTGTACACATGAATGATAACCTCAGCTGGAGCAACAACACCAGCCTGATCAAGAAAGCTCATCAGAGACGCACTTCCTCAGATGGCTGAGGCGAGCTGGTCTGAGAAGCTCAGTCCTCACCTCCTTCTGCAGGTGTGAAGTGGAGAGCATGTGCCAGCATCAACGTGTGGCATGGAGGCTGCACAGCTGCAGAAAGAAAAGCTTTGCAGAAAGTGGTGAAGGCTGCACAGAAGTCTGTTGGAGTCAGTCTCTCCACCAGCACAGACATCACCACCACCAAACACAGGATAAGGGCCACCTGCATCACGAAGGACCCCACTCACCCAGCACACACACTTTTTGCCCTGCTCCCCTCAGGCAGAAGGTTGCGGAGCATTAAGTGTAGAACCACTAGACTGAGGAACAGCTTCTACCCTGAAGCTGTTAAGATCATCTTTTAATCAGCAGATCAGTGTTTGAATTGATTGTTGATTGTTTTCCCTATCTGGAAAATGTGAAAGTCATTTTCCAGGTTTTCTCTGATTTCAGAGTTGCTGGAAACCTTGGAATGGCAACCATAATGTTTGCAAGACAAAGAGCTGGTGGGTTGCTCTTGTGTGAATCAGCACCAGGCCTTTTCAGTGGGAGCTGGCAGTATCTGGTGGCAAAAAAAAAAAAAACTAGCTGGGGACATTGTTCATGTCAATTATGAAAGTATCTATTCTGTGCTGGCATTTCACAGCTTTGCAAAAGAAACAGATGAATGTGGGACTACATTTGTTTGGGGCTTGACTGTAAACTACAAATTCCAGCCAAGCAGAAACTGATGACCAGACATGCCTTCCATCTTCAACAACTGGAACTCTGCAGGGTCCAGACAGCACAGAGATGCTTCTCTTCATTTCCAAGTGCAGAACTAGACACTACGATCCAAATCTAATTCCTGAGCTAATGTCACATTTTCAACACTGTCCTCAATTATGATTATGTTTCCAGTTTGTGTATTGACCCAACGCTAAACAACATTTTCTCAGGAGTCTGATTGGATAAAAGGACTCTTGACCATTTTGGACATTTTGGAAGCAATTTAATTATGAAGTCTTTCTTAATGTTATTATTATTTTGACCCCTATATTCTCATTCAGTCCATTGAAGATGAAGGGCACAAATAAATCAGAACAATTTAGTCCATTTAAGAGATTTAGCAAAAAATAAATAAACTGAAGATACTTACAATGAAGACAACCTGCTTCTCCAGTCAGGTGGGACCATCCTGGGCAACACTTGTACTCAGTCTGATAATCCTGTTTGTACACTTGTCTGTATGCTGTGTAATACGCCGTCCTGTTAATGTGAAAAATAAGAAGTTAGAAACCTTTCATCAGAGTGTGTAACATCTACACCACATCACTCAACTCTAACAGACCTCTTTTTAGAAAACATTTTGGAACATCATAAAATAATTTCCCTCAGATAAATAACGTTACTAACGTTTTATGTATGTGAATGTTTCTGTACAGTGCCCTGAGACGACTTTGATTGTGATTTGGTGCTATATAAGTAAACTGAACTGAACTGCATAAATAATCCAGCAAAGACTCAGGACTGTTGTTAGCTCGCATCTGGCATAAAATCAAATGCAAATCGCTGTGGCGACTCCTGAAGAAGGGAGCGGCCTAAAGAAGAAGAAGAAGAAAAAATGTTTAACGGTGCACCAAAATTCATGTTTATTAACCCAGGTATAACTCCAACAATGTTGGATGGATTAATGAGCATGAACTTTGGTGTTCTGAACCACTTTGGTATGGTGTGTCCTACAGGAGTTGTCAGGGGAGAGGGTGGGTCCAAAGGCTATCTTATCAAAACAGCAAACTGTTTTTTTTTCCCATGCTGGGAGTGAGTTGTTTGTGGGATTCACTTTGGTTTGGTGGGCTCCTCAGACTGAAAAAGTCCTTTGGATGAAGGAAGAAACGTCTCAGCAACAAAAGAAACCATCCAGATGACCTGACTGAACATTGTTGGATGCTTCAGTGATAAACATGGCCTTTAATTATAATTTTTTTTTTTAGATGTGTTGCTGCCATCCCATTCAAAATTAATTCATTTTTCCCCCCTAGAAATGGGACAATTTCCTATAACATTTAAAATTTTTAATAGGGATGCACGATATTATCGCCATGGTATCTGTATCGACCGATATTCACGATAACGTTAAATATCGAACATTGGCCATTCCATCAAAATAACTCACCAATATAAAAGACACTGTTTTTTTTATATACTGTATATATTATATATTTATATAGTGTTACATCATTTTCAGCCCACTTTTTGGCATCTGCATTTAGTAACAGGCCAAACTGACAAAGACCATGCAGAATAATGTAGTATTTTAATTCCACAGCAGAAAAAGCTATGTAGTCTCTGTAAGTAGGTCTAGGAAAACAACTTATCAATAGTGGTATTGGTTATTGACTTAATAAGTTTTAACATATCGGCATATCGGATATCGGCCAACAACCCAATATTGTGCATCCCTAATATAAATATATAGTACTACTACTTTGCGGGTTTTCCCTTATCGCGGGGCTTCAGGGTACGGATCCCCCACAATAAATGAGGGACCACTGTACACTAAATCTAACCTAATATATGAGCACAAACAAAAAAGCTTCTACAGCAAATATTACAGGTTAATTGTTTACTCTGATCTGTAAAATGTTAACTTAAGTAATTTAGTAGTAATTTAGTTTTCTTCAGTATATGTATATATTTTAAAAATTCATATCACTTTCATTTAAAAGTTTTCCTGGATCAAGAGCATTTCAAAAAGACACGTTGCTGTCCAGTTAATAACATGTAGCCTCCGGTAACAAACAGCACATTTCATCATTTATTAATTAAAAAATGGAGTAAAAATGCAGAAGCAGTGTGCAAAACATACACACCCAATAATTCAGCAACTTACAGAACCAGTTTTATTAACTCAGTCAGCTGTATAAAGTATAAAATCAATTATATTGATGTAATGTATGAAACATACTTTAAATGATCTGAGTGCATTTCTGCTGCCAAACGGAGTTTATCTGACTGTAACGATGGATATATGTTGGTCTTCACTCAAAGGTTTCAAGTTGCTCACATACCTGAGAACAAACCGGGTCCTTTGGAAACCAAGACCTGCACCCAGGAGAAGAGGAACTCCCTGTTTGCTGGAAAAACCTTCTCGTCCTCCTCATCATCATCAGTTTTTAGGAGGTACGATGTAAAAAAAATCACACCTCTTTTCATTTATAACTCATTCGTGATTAGATTCCCGCCATGAATCATATCATTTCTTTAGTTCCTTACAGCGCAGCTTGTCGCAGCATCTCATTCACACTTTGCCATTTTGCATTATCAGATGAAGAGAATGAAAGATGCTGCATGATGATGCTACCTCGTAGAAGAAGACCCGTCTCCTGATGACAGCTGTGACGCAGAGACGAAGGTGGTCTCATACGACCGAAAACTCGACCTCCTCCTGATGGAAGAAGGTGTTTCTGCTTATGTGATGACAAGATGACAACTGTTATCGCATAAAAAATTAACTCAGAGCCGCTTTGCTGTCCTGATCCAAGCCGAAATGATTTTGGAAAAAGTCTGGACAGAAACATTTCAACGCTTTGGGTGAACATACAGCAGTGGTGCAAAAATATGAATTACTGATAGTAATAAACCAACCAGAATCCATCAGTGGTTCTACCACGAAGCAAATTGAACAAGACACGACTATAAAATAAAAACTGATCATTTAAAACCAGACTTCAGAAATAAAAGGAGTTTTCAGCAACAAAGTGCCTTCTGAAAGTGGCACTTCCATGAATGTGTTTGTGCACTTTGACCTAAGCTGCTCCACTGATCTGACCTGCTGCTCAGGTTAAAACCTGCAGGTAAGATGAGATTTAAGAGCCGCACAAACTTAACGGATCTTTTTTAACTTGAATCCAATTTCTCCATCTAATTTAGAGAGAGAGATTAAAAAACAACTTCAACAATATTTGTATGACAACCTCAATTAAATTCATAAAAGGGGGCTGTGTGTCTCGTTGAGATCTGCTTGTCCTTTCTGTCTTTCAGGTCCGTCATAATGTATCCCACACATGGGTTAAATATGCCAATCTGGCCTCAACGTCATCCAGCAACAAAACTAATGAACTGAATAAGATTTAGAGGCTGTTGCTTTTCACATCAGTTTAAAACAGAGAATACTGTCTGTTTTCAGTCTACACTGTTCCTTGTCTGCTTTGAAACAAACTAAGATGGCTGTTTTGAAGAAAAGTTAAAAAAAAAAAAAGAAAAAGAGCGGGAAAATGGCACAGTGTTGCATTTTTTAAACCAAAAATTGATGTTTAATCAATTCTTATAGTATTAGTTCACCACATTTTGCCTAATTAACAACGGTAATGATGTAGTTTGACCAAGTGTGCAACTGTGATGCGAGCCTGTCATCATCAGGAAATTACAATGTTTTACAAAGATATCAATAGAAAAACAGGCAGCAAATGTTGCTAAACCAGCTAAACAATGCAGGAGTCACATTTCTCTATTGCTCTACTCTCATATCTCTATTTTTGCAGATGATGTGATGTTTTATATGATAGATCATAGGTGGGACACTGTGTCCATGCATGGTCATTGAATCTATTTGAGTAAATTTGTCCCTTTAGAAGAAACTGTTGCCCACTATACTGATGTCAGGGTAACAAGATTGTTTCTCTTGTGTAACCGGCAGTGGGCATTTCTGTACAACTGACACTGTAATTATGATAATGTATGAGAGGCCCTTTAGGACATAATTTGTTCTTGTGTTTACACGTCCTAAGGAGCCTCTCATATATTTCTGCTATGTGTCATGTTCAGACAGAAGTAATGAGATCCACATTAAGCACCGACTTCAACATGCTCCTGTGATCTTAAGGCAGTCTGGACAAGAGGACATTTTAAGTTACCGTTCAAACTCCCATCACTCTTTTTCACTTCCTTATGTTGTTAGACCTGTAATATTACAATCAATGCCAAACGTTTCACTCTAATTTATCGTCTTGGATCACATAGCAGTCATTCTAACTGGATACGACATCACATCCAAGCATCAACCATGTGAATAATTTAAGGTGAAGGAGGCCAGGGTTCAAAATACAATTTCCATTAAAACCCTTGAACACTTGAAAGATTCAGAAACCCTGAAAGGGCAATGCATGAATTCATTTAGGTACCTTTAAGCTCTTAAATTTGACTCTTATTGGAGCCAGATTTTAATTTAGAGCAGCACCTTATGTTATGTCACAGCATATTTGATGGCGTTTACGCACCGTTGTGCTTTACAGGCCTCAATGCTGATTCAGGAACTGTTTAAAAAAAGCTAAGCACATAGGAAGCTCTTGGTTTTACAGAACAAACGTGTAAATGAATGTAAATATGTAAATATGGAAGAGGACTGAAAACCAAACTTTTAGTTTTATACCTTTAATACACAGAAAGTATGAAGTAATACCCTGAAAAGTGGGGGAACTGTCTGCATTGCTCACTCTATAAGCTGAAATGATAAACTGAGTTTGTGATGCACTCACCCCCTCTCCCCCTTCGGGGAATGACACGTTTTTCCTCAGCAAACAAACATGGCCAGAGTCCACTTCTACAATCTCAATAGGTATAAGAAATGCTCAAATACAGACTATTTTCTTGTTTTATGTCATTAGAAAACAAATGAGAGGCTGTTTTGCTACTCATTTGATTCATATTTACTTCCTGGTGAGTTTGAAAGTGTGCACGTTTATCACAGAGAGTTTTAACTTATTTGCTGAAGCTATTATCATGTTGATAAGAGGAAAATCTCAATGCTTGTAGAAAACAGGATATTTATTGGCTAAAGCTGCAATTACATGTTATCATTTGATTTTTCATTAACAATTGTTTCATACTGATGTGTTGCTGTAGGAAACAAGTGTAAAAACATTCATCTCATCAGATTTGTACCATTTATTTATATCAAACCTCATCATATTATATCATATTGCATTTACTTCTGTATCAGGTTTTTACTATTGAAATAAAAAGAGGTGTATTTTAAAATGGTTTGTTGTTCTTGTGTGTGTGAAAGATGCATTTTTTTTTTTCTGATTTTGTCCTACTTGGCATCCCATACACATCTGGAAGCGTCACTTTGCCTTTTACCTTTTGCCCTCTAGTGGTTGCTTTTGCAAACTGCATTAATCTAACATTGATTACACATACATGTATAGGATTAAGTAACTTGATGTCACTTTTTCCATCAAATCAAAAATTTAAATACTCCACTTACTACAAAGATGCATTTAGAGGTTGAGGTTTTTATTACAACACAACAGTTAAAATTGTCCAATGTGCAATATGCAAATTATGTACAATATAAAACAAGTTCCTTTGTGTCCAAACTATGTTGGTTTCTTTGGTTTTTCATATTTTTTAATGTAATTAGACACAAAAACAGACATAAAAAGCAAGTGACATTGATACTGCAATGGATACACAGACATGTCAGTCTTTTTTAATCTGGTACTGAGATTCAACTAAAGATTTTTAAAATGTCAGCTTCTCACCCAGATAATTCCAGCAGCAGAGAAATTATGAGTCCAGTTCTCACTGGTTGACGAACAAACTTTACTAAAAAAAACTCCCCAAAATGGGCGCTACAACCCCACAAACAGCCTCAGTTGCAGTATTAGTAACAATATCCATATATAATTATTTTTGTGTGTGCTTTATAAAAATTGTAGCAAAAACATGTTATTTACCAACTATCCTCAAATCTTATTAAATTTATGAAAATCATCTTAAGCGCACTCAGTGTTTAATGACCTGTGCTTCAAGAACAACTGAGCTCAGAGACGTCTTAGCTCTACAAACATACACAACTGAAAACGTGTGTAAAATCTTGCCTAATATATATATATATATATATATATATATATTTATATATATATATATATATTTATATTTTTTTTTTTTTTTTTTTTTTTTTTTAAATCTTAATCAAGTTTTTTTTTATCCTGCAGCAAAAATACAACATTGGTAACAAACCGAACATAAAAAAACAATTCAAGCACAAAATAAATCATTTTAAAGTTATGACTTAACTTTATTCCACTGTTCCTTCGATGTCAAATACTTTTGTTTACTTACTTTGTCTTTGTCATGTCATTTGTCTCAGCCATGTCAACTATTCTACATCTACAACTTTATAGTGGAGTGCCTTCATTGAATCAAATCAAAGATTTTAATAAGAAAACAATCTACATCCTCTAAAAGCTATGTACAATCAATTTATTAAAAGATTGAAAAAAAAACTTGTGCACAGCATACAAAGCTGTGAATATAAACACTCCTTCATAAAGGGGTTTCAGTTGTCAGCTGACTTCTTATTGCTCAACAGCCTCAACTTACAGTTTAAATCCTTTAAAGTGGGGTTCTGTGGGAAGGTTATGAAGCAGTTAGTATCCTACCTGTTGCAGAAAGCTTTTAGCTTGGAGAAACAGTTTAACGCTGACCAGACCGATGAGCTAATGGCTAGTCTATGTCGGGCCATAAAATCACAGTGGATCACTGCCGCCTTAAAACAAGTCCAGTCTCAAAAGTTTCTCCACGATTCATGGGCATTTTATAAACTTGAACAAAACTGGCAGTTTGCCATCACATGGTCCAGCAGAAATATTCTGATGTTCCTGTCTGGAGGCACTACAGCTTCTGCAGCCGCTGTGCAAACAAATATAAAATACAGGAACTGCTTTGACTGTATTCTCCCACAGAGTAGAATGAGGACAAGCTCGGGTTCTGTGTTTTACTGGAGGATGCTTTAGCATGTGTTAGGGGAAGCTGGGATTGAACCACTAACTCTGACTGGAAGACAACTACTTCCTGCACCACATCTACAAGAAGTAACTGGCAGCAATGTAATGATTTTTATTTAAAAAGGCATTAACATGAGCCACTTTTATTTTGGAGACTGACGTGGATTTGAGATGAAAGCTGTTCACTTTGGTCCAGGTTTTGTGCGGACCAGCCGTTAACTCGGTTATAACAGTTTTTTTTTTTCTTCCCAAACTGAGTTTGTATAAAAAACTATTTACAACAGCTAAGATATGATTTGTTCAAAACCTTCCAGCGGAAAGGTCCAGACTTTAGGACTAAAAGTTGCTCTCGCTAGTGTTTCCTGGGTGTAAAACATCCAACATGAAGCAGATGATAAGTGCAGATCTTGTCCATGAAGCAGTAGCACTCCTGCAGATGGAGTCACCTGCTGGATCTGAGTGATGGTGCTAATTATTGGCTCATATGGTTTGGTTTCGGTGAGGACACTTTGATTTTCTTGGTGAGGTTGCTCCGGGCATCTTGCCCAGCCAGGAAGTAAAGGATGGGGTCCACGCAGCTGTTGACGCTGGCTAAAGGTCGGGTCACCTTGTAGGCCACGCTGGTCGCCTCCAGCAATCTACAGCTGATCTGATGAACGCATAATAAACATCTTACATGCAGCTCTTAACGTTGCTGCAACGTTTTAAAATGTGAGGAAGTCCGTACCTGCGATGGGTCCACCTGCCTCAGGTATCTGATGGAGTAATACAGACTCCTGGTGAGGTGGAATGGCAGGAAGCACAGCATGAACGCCGCCAGCACAATGATGATCATCTTCACTGACTTCTGCTTGGACCGGTGGGCGGTCAGGCCCCCCCTCGCACCTCCAGCTCCCCTGTCGGAGCCCCACCCAGGCTCCAGGAGCTTCCGCACCATGAGGCCGTAGCACACCATCACCACCATGAAGGGCAAGGCGAACATGAGCACCGACACGACGGAGCTGTACACCAGGAAGTCATCGAAGAGCTCCGGGCTGGTGGTGTCGTAGCAGATCCGCTCAGTGTTCACGTCTCTGAAGGACAGAGCGAGACGTTTAAACACGTCAGAGAGCAGGGTCAGGCAGAGGGACCCTCTGAGGCATCATGAGGTCGAGCACTGAGCAAAACAAGTAAACATAAAGGTTCTAATTACCTAGTTCGTACAAAATAAAGGACAGGGGCCTGGCAGAATAAAACACAAGCCCACACCGCCACAGACACCAGCCGGGCCTGACGAGCGCTGACCCAGTTCAGGGAGCGGACCGGGTAGCAGATGCCAACGAACCGATGCAGACTGATGCAGCACAGGAACAGAATGGACCCTAACACACAGCAGAAGGAGCCACATGCATCATTTATACAATCACACACAGATGTTAAAGAAAGAGTTCTGTGCTAAAGTTTTAATCCATCTCGACTTTTGATGGACAGCAGACAGACTTTATGATCTTTCAAAGTGATCTTGATCAGCAGGTTTTCATGTGTTCTGATTAAATGTCTTTCTTTTTTTTTTTAATTTGGCAGTTCCTCTTGTGGATATTGGTAGATTTTTGCAATCGTGTTTATTGTCTCTGTTTTACGATTCTTATTTTTAGTTCTACTACTTGTGTTTTCATTTTATTAGTCAATGGCTATTTGTGTCTCCTTCTCCCTCAGTCAGTACTTTTCCAGTCAGCCTGCCATGCCCTTTTACTCCCGTCCCCTGTCTCATCAGTCACAGCTGCAGCCACTCTACTCATCACCCCCTGTCCTTACGGTCCCTTGGCTTCATTCATTCAACCTTTATTATTATTATACAGGTTAGTTGTCGATGAGACTCAGGGACTCGTTTACAAGAGAGACCTGTTACATACGCTTCACCACTTGCTCTTGTCAAAGGCGGATGCTTCCCCTCTCCTCTCCTTCCTCTGCTTTGCTTTGCTCTGTCCTGTCTGTGAAACTGCTTCAGATCCTCTCTACATATTTTCTAAACAGTACATTTTTTTTACTATGGATCTGGTCAGTTGGTCTCTCAACACAATTGATGAAATTTTCTCGATGAGAAGACAGTCTTCAGGCGAGCCGACTTTTCTCAACAAAAACACAAGTGTCATGGATGCACATACAATTGGATTTATAACTGGTTTCCTGTTTTTTGGATTCGGCTGGTCCTGGTCTGTCAACAAACAAGGAAGTCATCAGCAGCAAGTTTGGCCCTGGTCAGACTGCCTGCATCTGTCCACTTAATTTGGATGTTTGAGATCTGAGAGGACCAACAAAGACTCAAGGCAGACATGAATCAGTAAAGTTCTGCCTGTTCCCAAAACAATTGTTGCTTATTTGAATTCTGCTCCCCAGCTGACCTTGACTGGCCTTATCTCAATTCCTCTGGAGGCTCTGTAAATTGATGCTCTGCCCCCTCCCTTCCCCTCCCACTGAGGAAGTCTGTGGACTCATCAGAGGTACCCAGCTGAGTAAACATTGTGTCCTCATTTTAGGACTCAGATTCTCTGGCGCTGTTCCAGGTCGACCTCGACACAAGAGTGTTTATGAATGTCACCAGAGAGAACTGACTGATTGTACCATTCTTATCAGAACTCCTACAGCGCCTCTGGAGTGTCCTTGGACACGATCACCACGCTTGTTGTCTCCCCTCCCCTGCAGAATGTCATCACTATGTGCCTATGTACGGGGTGTTTTTTCAATATCAGGGTGTTTCTCTTCAGTCAAGGAGAAAGAGTTTGATAGGAATTTTTTTTTTGCCTCCAAATCCTATATATGTCACTTTTAGTACTTTTTATCTGTCTAAACAGGTCTCGCTTGTAAAAGAGTTTTCGAGGATTTATGTGATTTATCTGGCTAAATAAATGTTGAATGAATGGAGTGGGGGGACACAGCATACAGAGATGAGGAAAAGAGAACAGAGGGTGGAGGAAGTTTTAAAAAATAATGACTCACACCATGTCCTGGCTGGGGCACAGTGTAAAAGATGAAAAAAAAAAAAAAAAAAAGACCTTAGTTGCAACATAAACAGCAATACACAATGACATCATAATACATTTATGCATAGAAGGTCAACAAAGGCGGTGAGTTGTCCATGGACACTCCAGAAAGTTCCAAAGTTCTGATATGATGGTACAGTCACTCGTCAGTCCAGCATTATTGCGCTCACGCACTATGCTAGGTTATCAATCTTTTTTTTTTTTTTTTGTCACTGAGTCCTGGGGAAAACAGTTCGCCTAAAACTGTCTGTAGCTTCTGAGGCTACACTGTCAGCAAATAGCATATCTTAGTAAAACAACTAGCCTGAAATGGCTTATTGTTTTACTTTGTTGTCCCAGTAATGCTAAGCTAACCTATCCATCTGCTAACGGCGTAGCCTTACAAGCTACAGGCGCTTTATATTAATGTCCCTCGTGTTAGTCTGCGTTCCTGGGTCCACTTCTGCTAAATCTTACATTTTCACTTATTTTCTGTCCAGTTAGTGGAGGCCTCACCATCACTGCATTTTGTGTAGCGTAAACAGGAAGAAGAAAAATACATGTAATGTAAAAAGTGTGGAAGACAAAGAAAGTGTCTGGCTGAAAAACTGTCTTCATCAGATAAACAATATCTGATGACATTTATTTAGAAAAGAGAACAAATTTGCAAAAAACCCGAAAAAGAGCCAGAGAAGTGCATCATCCTTCAATCATCTGTTACAGTAAGTTTTCAGCTAATAGCTTTAGAAATCAACTAGGTGGTGCTAAAATACAATGATGTGTCAGTGTTATTGTCTGTATTTTTACAGATTCAGCTAAAGAAAGGAGAACAAATACATTTATGACAGGCCGCTGGTAACAAGGTGCTTAAACATCCATCCATCCATCCATTATCTTTTACCCACTTCTTTCATTTTGGGTCATGGTGGTCACTGGTGCCCATGTCCAGCAGTCACAGTGTGAGGGGCGGGGTACACAGGTCTCAAGTCCATCACAGGGACACAAACAACCATTCACTCTCTCACTCACACCTAGAGACAATGTAGAGTTACTAATCAGTCTAACATGCATGTTTTTGGTCTTGGGAGGAAACTGGAGTACCCAGAGAAAACCCACACATGCACAGAGAGAACATGCAAACTCCACCCAGAAAGGCACCTGGACCAGGATTTGAACTGACAACCTTCTCGCTGAGAGGCGGCATCAACCAGTTGCGCCACCGTGCTGCTGGTGCTTAATCATCCTATTTAAAATGAGCTATTTGCTAAGTTGTTATGTTTCGACTCAACACAGTCATCTTCAGGACTCTTTTTATATCTAAGTGATTATTACGTCAGAATTAAGTTGCTTAACAAAATCCATATTTCTCCTTAAATCGCACGATAGTGATAAAAAATTGTCAAATCCAAACAAAGACATAAACTATTACAATAAAGTCCAGTTGCTTGAAGGAAACATATTTGAACTTGTCATTTACTTTACGTATTTTAATGCCTGATACTGGGATATAGCATAATTGCAAAATTAATATAGTTAAAGTTGCACTGAACTGTTGTTAAATAGGACAGTTAATGGATGAATATTCAGCTCCTCATATCTTGGCTTATGTTTAATTGTCTGTACTGTATTTTTTTTTCTGCACTCACTCTTGTGCAAGGCGGACACATTTTCTCTCCCTCTCTTGTTCTCCTCCTGCTTTTTTGCACTCTGTCTGTGTATCGGAGCTCCTATTACACATCTTCTGAATGAAAACTACTGTTATGGATCTGGTGAGCTGGACTTTCAACGCAACCAACAAAATCTTTTCAACAAAGCGGCAGTGTCCTGGAGAACCCTCATGCCCCGTTGAGACTCATGCGGCAGGATACGTCATGGATCCATGAGGAGTTTGGGAGCTGATGTGTCTTCATGTTTAGTCTCAGGAGAACACCAAAGATGTTTGTATAATTTGATTCATGATAACAGTGTATCTGCTTTTTGACATCAGTGGATTCTTATGTTATCAGCTACTGAGGAAGACAGCAGCAGCATTTTAGACAATGGCAAAACTGACGAGTCTGTGTGAAGGTTTGGGTCATCCTTCGAATACTCAAAATCAGCTGACTTTGTTATGGTCAGTGGGCCCCGCTGACCCCGCCCCCATCAGCCCCTGTCTCACACTCCCTCCCTCCTGCTATTGTTTCAGCCTCTCATGCCATAGTTTCTCTTCCCCTGCTTTGTGATGCCTATCACCCATCTCCAGCTCAAGCCTACTCCTTCCAAGTCACGCCTCTCTTGTTTCTCACAGCAATCAGCTCTGATTCCACTCACCTGTTCAGCTCATCTACAGGTAGTTCTCCTGCTCTGCACCCTTTATAAGCTCCATTCTCACTCTCCACCAATGCAAGGTTATTAAACCTGTCATGGTCCCTGATTCTCAAGCCATTCATAGATTCATGCCTGAACCTCAAGCATTGTGTTTTGGACTACGACCTCACGCCTGCCTCTTGGATTGACATCTGTGCCTGTTACTCGTCTGGTTTTGCTCTGCTCTTCTGACCCTGTTATGGCAACTTTTTCTGGCCCTTTGACTCTTTATTTTGGATTACCCTGGGATCTGTTTAAAGAACTCTGACTCCCCATGCTTGACCACTGCCTTGCCTTCTGGATCTCAACCCTACCTACCTGGATGCAGCTGCAATTAAAACTCTTCATTTTTTACTCTTGTGTCTGATCATTCTGAATCCAAAAGTCTGGTCCCTTGACAGATTTACAAGATAAACCATAAGATGGAAGTGGTTTGTGAGAATCACAGGCCACCTGCGGCTTCTGGGACTCACCAGCATGTTAGAGACGACTTTGGAGAGAGCTCTTAAGCACAGACCAGTGGAATGCACACTAATATGGACATTTTTGATCGAAAGTAGCAGCTGACAAGACAAAAAAAAAATTGGGGCTTATCTGAATCTGACTCCCCTGGTTGACCTCGAAAGCAGGCCTTCTGATCAAATTTCTCCTGGGACATGTAAACTAAGGAAAAGCTTTGTCTATCGCAACCCCTCATGAGACCTTCTGTGGAGGTTTAGCAGAACTGTGCCAGCTGACACCAACATCTTATCAGGACTATGATCTATCTGGAAGTGCTTCATGGACAAATCTCACCGTCTTGCCATCAAATGCATAAGTAATGTGTTTATAAATGTGCAGTTTGTTGTCTTAAATTGTGTCCTGATAGAACAAGATGTGAAGAGATCTTTTTTGTAAGACCACTCTCTTACCCTCATGACCTTTCCCCTTTTCTATCTAAAAAAAGGTTAAGGGTCGCCACTCCAGTGGCAGCAGCAACGTGCACTCAGCCCCATCTTTCGGACAACTGTACGAACATAATCGCACTGTATTTCGATACACTAATAAAGCTTATTCTTATTATAGGATTAGCTAAATCAGTGCTTCAAACATTTTATAATGTTGTGCAAGAAAAATTATGAAACTCCGTCCAATTCAAAAACCAGTAAAGCTACTAAGTTTACATTATTGATATAATACAATCAGTTTTCCTTTTTTTAAATACTGTACTTTGGTGATTCAGTAGGTATTTTATTATTATTTATTAACCTTTATTTAACCAGGCAAATCCCACTGAGATCACAGAGCTCTTTTGAAAGGGAGGCCTGGGACTGAAAACAGCCTAACATGCATGTTTTTGTACTGTGGGAGGAAACCGGAGTACCTGGAGGAAACCCATGCAAGCACAAGAAGAACATGAAAACTCCACACAGAAAGACCGCAGGTCCAACCAGGGATTGAACCCAAGACCTTCTTGCTGTGAGGCAACAGCGCTAACCACTGAGCAAATGTGCTACCAAATATAATGTCTTTATATAGGTTTAATGTATTTTTAATGTTTTAAACCCTACAATAAATCTTGTCTGATGAATAATGGGTTGAGCATTTCACAACACGTGTCACGCATATCTCCAGTACCATACAAGTTGGCATAAAACAGGAAGCGTATCAGCTTGCAGACGGGTTCGCTGAAGGGCCAGTCGTTCTCATCGGCGTAGTAGTAGATGAGGAAGGGCAGAGTGAAGATGTAGAGCGTGTCACACATGGTCAGGTTGAACATGTAGATGGTGGAGGGCCTCCAGTGCTTTGTCCGGAACACGATCACGTAGAGCGCCGTGGCGTTCAGCGCCAGGCCGATCACAAAGACTAGGGTGTAGCTGACAGGGAGGAGGATGTATTTAAATTCTTCGTTAAATTTACAAAAAGAGCTGGAGTTGGTGGTGTTGGTCATGTTGATCCCAGAAAAAGCCATGTGATAGCAAGAACACCTGGAAAAAAAGAGATAAAGACAGGGCTAAGTGATAGAACATGTAGTAGTTTTCCATTCAGATTTAAACAGCAAAAAAAAAATAAAATAAAAAAAAAATTGACTTTCAAACTTCATTGTGCCTTTCAAGAACATAATGTCCTAGTCTGTCATGTTTGTCTGTTTTCTTTGTGTTTATCTCGTCTTAATTTCCTTTCCTGATCCATGTTTTTGATTGTTTCCAGTGTGTGTCTCCCTCTTGTGGTTTGTCTAAGTTATTACTCCCTCATTAAGTCCTTGTTTTCTTCACCTGTTGTTCCTCCAGCTGTTTGTCATCGGTCTTGTCAGTGTTGGTGTATTTAAGTCAGTGGGATTTGTTGTCTGGTATCTGGGCATTACCTCATGAACATTTCTGGCTCATGTTCCTTGTCCTGCACGTTCCTGGTTGTTTGCACCTCTCCATGTCCTCAAGACATTTATGTAAGTTTTTGCTGCCACGTCAGCCATTTTTGATTATTCTTTCATTAAATACCTTATTTTACTCTTACCTGAGTTGGCGGAGTCCTCCATGCAATTTTGGGTTCAAACTAGAGCTGGGCGATATCTCGATATTTAAAAAATATATCAAAATTTTTTTTGCAATATAAGTTGAGACTATATCAATATAAAACAATATAGTTTTATACTTGGAAATCCTCCTGCGGTTTTCTTTCTCCCACACGACCCCCTCCTTCTCCCTCCTTGAGCACAAACACACACACACAACCCCTCAGCTGCGCTCTCTCCATTTCCTGCATCTCCAGGAGATGGGCAGGAGACGTTTAGCACAAGTAAACACAGAAAATATATGAAAAGCAACTTAGCTGCTGAACAAAACAGAAAACAATGACTGTTCTTTCAGAGATGGCTTGGATTTAAATTGTCAGATGAGGGACAGAAAGATGATTTCTGTAGACAATGTTGAAAACAACCCCGACAAAAGGTCGGAAGTAGGTATCTGTTGCAGCATTAAAACCCGTGCTATAAGTGGAGTATGAAGGCTG